>RCUC01167378.1:0-62030 GCA_003697995.1 Taxidea taxus jeffersonii | reverse complement strand
AGGAATTAATTCTTCTTTAAATGTTTGGTAGAATTCCCCTGGGAAGCCATCTGGCCCTGGGCTTTTGTTTGTTTAGAGATTTTTGATGACTGTTTCAATCTCCTTACTGGTGATGGGCCTATTCAGGTTTTCTATTTCTTCCTGGTTCAGTTTTGGCAGTTTATATGTCCCTAGGAAAGCATCCATTTCTTCCAGATTGTCAAATTTGTTGGCATAGAGTTGCTCATAATATGTTCTTATGATTGTTTGTATTTCTATGGTGTTGGTTGTGATCTCTCCTCTTTCATTCATGATTTTATTTATTTGGGTCCTTTCTCTTTTCTTTTGGATAAGTCTGGCCAGGGGTTTATCAATCTTATTAATTCTTTCAAAGAACCAGCTCCTAGTTTCATTGATTTGTTCTATTGTTTTTTTTGGTTTCTATTTCATTGATTTCTGCTCTGATCTTTATTATTTCTCTTCTCCATCTGGGTTTAGGCTTTCTTTGTTGTTCTTTCTCGAGCTCCTTTAGGTGTAGGGTTAGGATGTGTATTTGAGAGCTTTCCTGTTTCCTGAGATTGGCTTGTATCGCTATATATTTTCCTCTCAGGACTGCCTTTGCTGTGTCCCACAGATTTTGGACCATTGTGTTTTCATTATCATTTGTTTCCATGTTTTTTTTCAATTCTTCTTTAATTTCCTGGTTGACCCGTTCATTCTTTAGAAGGATGCTGTTGAGTCTCCATGTATTTGTGCTCTTTCCAAATTTCCTCTTGTGATTGAGCTCTAGCTTCAGAGCATTGTGGTCTGAAAATATGCAGGGAATGATCCCAATCTTTTGATACCTGTTGAGACCTGATTTATGACCCAGGATGTGATCTATTCTGGAGAATGTTCCATGGGCACTAGAGAAGAATGTGTATTCTGTTGCTTTGGGGTGGAATGTTCTGAATATATCTGTGATGTCCATCTGGTCCAGTGTGTCATTTAAGACCTTTATTTCCTTGTTGATCTTTTGCTTGGATGATCTGTCCATTTCAGTGAGGGGTGTGTTAAAGTCTCCAACTATTATTGTATTCTTGTCAATGTGTTTCTTTGATTTTGTTATTAATTGGTTTATATAGTTGGCTGCTCCCATGTTAGGGGCATAGATATTTAAAATTGCTAGATCTTCTTGTTGGACAGACCCTTTGAGTATGATATAGTGTCCTTCCTCATCTCTTATTATAGTCTTTGGCTTAAAATCTAATTGATCTGATATAAGGATTGCCACCCCGGCTTTCTTCTGATGTCCATTAGCATGGTAAATTGTTTTCCACCCCCTCACTTTCAATCTGGAGGTGTCTTCAGGTCTAAGATGAGTTTCTTGTAGGCAGCATATGGATGGGTTTTGTTTTTTTATCCATTCTGAAACCCTGTGTCTTTTGATTGGGGCATTTAGCCCATTTACGTTCAGGGTAACTATTGAGATATATGAATTTAGTGCCATTGTATTGCCTGTAAGGTGATTGTTACTGTATATTTTCTCTGTTCCTTTCTGGTAATACTTTTAGGGTCTCTCTTTGCTTAGAGGACCCCTTTCAATATTTCCTGTAGAGCTGGTTTGGTGTTTACAAATTCTTTCAGTTTTTGTTTGTCCTGGAAGCTTTCTATCTCTCCTTCTATTTTCAATGATAACCTAGCTGGATAAAGTATTCTTGGCTGCATGTTTTTCTCGTTTAGTGCTCTGAATATATCATGCCAGTTCTTTCTGGCCTGCCAGGTCTCTGTGGATAAGTCGGCTGCCAATCTAATATTTTTACCATTGTATGTTACAGACTTCTTGTCCCCTGCTGCTTTCAGGATTTTCTCTTTGTCGCTAAGACTTGTAAATTTTACTATTAGATGGCTGGGTGTGGAATGATTCCTATTGATTTTGAGGGGTGTTCTCTGCACCTCCTGCATTTTGATGCTTGTTCCCCTTGCTATATTAGGGAAATTCTCTACAATAATCCTCTCCAGTATACCTTGTGCTCCTCTTTCTCTTTCTTCTTCTTCTGGAATCCCAATTATTCTAATGTTGTTTCGTCTTATGGCATCAGTTATATCTCAAATTCTCCCCTCGTGGTCCAGTAGTTGTTTGTCTCTCTTTTGCTCAGCTTCTTTATTCTCTGTCATTTGGTCTTCTATATCACTCTTTCTTTTGCCTCATTTATCCTAGCAGTAAGAGCCTCCATTTTTGATTGCACCTCATTAATAGCTTTTTTTTATTTCAACTTGATTAGACTTTAGTTCTTTTATTTATCCAGAAAGGGCTTTTATTTCTCCTGACAGGGTTTCTCTAATATCTTCCATGCCTTTTTCGAGCCCGGCTAGAACCTTGAGAATTGTCGTCCTGAATTCCAGATCTGACATATTACCAATGTCTGTATTGATTAGGTCCCTAGCCTTTGGTCCTGCCTCCTGTTCTTTTTTTGTGGTGAGTTTTTCCGCCTTGTCATTTTGTCCAGATAAGAATCCGCTCTTCTCCTTGTTAAGTGAACTTGGTCTTGGCTGGATTTCTTGTTAATCTTCTGGGGGAGGGGCCTGTTGTAATGATTCTCAAGTGTCTCTGCCCCAGGCAGAATTGCACTGCCCTTACCAGGGGCCAGGCTAAGTAATCCTCTCAGGTTCGCTTTTGGGAGCTTTTGTTCCCTGAATGCTTTCTGTAGAGTTCCGGAGGACAGGAATGAAAATGGCAGCCTCCCAATCTCTGGCTCGGAGGAGCCGAGAGCTAGGGGCCCCAGTCTTCAGTGCGCCTTCAGAGAAAATAGTTTAATCACTCCCGTCTCCCCAGCTCCGGCCGCGCTTGGAGAAAATCATGCATAATCAGTCCGGTCTCACTGGCTTCTGGGAGCGCTCTGAGCTCACCCAGCCTGTGACCAAGCGTCTCTATCTCTGGCAGAGTCCCACCTGGAGTCTCCGAACCCTGTAGATCCCTGAGCTCTCCCAGGTCGGAGTCTCCCTGGATCTTGTGGGCACCCCTCGCACAGAGCACCGGCTCGTGTCACAGACCACGGCTCTAGGAAACCTCGGCTCTGTCTCCATAGCCGGCTTCCCCGCTCTAATACCTGTGAGCTCTGCGACACTCAGACACCCCTGCTCCTTCTGTGACCCCAGGGGACCTGAGTCCACGCTGTCCCCATGAGGTCTTCACCCCAGTTTAGCCTCTGGAGTGATGTCCCTCCGTGGAGCAGACTTTTAAAAGTCCTGATTTTGTGCTCTGCCACTTGCCGGGAGCCGGCCCCTCCCCCTGGGGTCTATCTTCCCGTCATGTTGGATTCACTTCTCCGCTGCTCCTACCTTTTAGAAAGTGGTCGATTTTCTGTTTCTAGAATTGTTGTTTTCTTTTCTTCGATCTCCTGTTGGATTCATAGGTGTTTGGAATGGTTCGATAGGCTATCTAGCTGATCTCCTGCTACCTGATGTCATCTCAGCCTGCTACTTCTCCGCCATCTTGGCTCCTCCCTGCATCTCCACTTTCTCATATCAAGAAGATCATATGATAATTGTTTTTCTCCAGTTGACTTACTTCACTAAGCATAATACCATCTAGTTCCATCCATGTCATTGCAAGTGGCAAGATTTCATTTCTTTTGATGGCTGCGTAGTATCCCATTGTATATATATACCACCTCTTCTTTATCCATTGATCTGTTGATGGACATCTAGGTTCTTTCCATAGTTTGGCTATTGTGGACATTGCTGCTATCAACATTTGGGTGCACATATCCCTTTGGATCACTATGTTTGTATCCTTAGGGTAAATACCCAGTAGTGCAATTGCTGGGTCATAAGGTAGCTCTATTTTCAATTTTTTGAGGAACCTCCATGCTGTTTTCCAGAGTGGTTGCACCAGCTTGCATTCCCACCAACAGTGTAGGAGGGTTCCCCTTTCTCCACATCCTCGCCAGCATCTGTCATTTCCTGAATTGTTCATTTTAGCCATTCTGACTGGTGTGAGGTGGTATCTCATGGTGGTTATGATTTGTATTTCCCTGATGCCCAGTGATGTGAAGCACTTTTTCATGTGTCTGTTGGCCATCTGGATGTCTTCTTTGCAGAAATGTCTGTTCATGTCCTCTGCTCATTTCTTGATTGGATTATTTGTTCTTTGGGTGTTGAGTTTAATAAGCTCTTTATAGATTTTGGATACTAGCCCTTTATCTGATATGTCATTTGCAAATATCTGCTCCCATTTCTGTCAGTTTTCTTTTGGTTTTGTTAAGTTTCTTTTACTGTGCAAAAGCTTTTGATCTTAATGAAGTCCCAATAGTTCATGTTTGCCCTTGCTTCTCTTGCCTTTGGTGTTGTTCCAAGGAAGAAGTTGCTATGGTTGAGGTCGAAGAGATTGCTGCCTGTGTCTCCTCAAGGATTTTGATGGATTCCTTTCTTGCATTGAGGTCCTTCATCCATTTTGAGTCTATTTTCATGTGTGGTGTAAGGAAATGGTCCAAGTCTGAAGGAATTTATTATTGGAGAAATCAGAATGACCTCAGTGCTCCTTAAGTTAGGTACCACTTCATTCTGCCAGTTTCGTACTACTTCTTCAAGGACTGCTTTCTCTACTTTCCAGGTGTTTGTCATCAGTTGCACCCTATTTCTTTAATTTTAGTATATATCATGGTGATATTGCACCACAGTGGGTCTGCTTTTCTACACTTAAAGTTGAAAGATAGTTCTAAGAATGTTCTCTAGTTGACACTTAACTGTCAGTTAAATATTTTTCTAGCCTAAATTATGCAAAGCTCACATTATCTTCAGCCCTAAATATGGTTTATCGCTGGTTTGTATTCCCAACTGGTGCTCATTGCTCATGCCATAATTGCTTTCCCTGCTAGAGTTATAGATTTGAATCATGGTCATAATACCTCGTTACTTACAGAAATGAAGATAAAGTATGAGAGTCTGATTATCTAAAAAAGAAGATCCAATAATTAGGCTATAGGAAAGCTGGGATGGTTTACAGAGAAAATTTTTCCCAAATAAGAACTCAAAATTTATTTATCTTTAAGGTTTTACATGTTTTTATTAAAAAACAACAACAGCAAAGCTCAGAGCACTAATTCTTCCTAGCTCTTTGCTTTTTTAATAATTTACTTTATGTAGCCCTAATCTCTGGAGAAAACTCAAGATTATGTAGTTACTACTGAATTAGTTTGTTCATAACTTGCAATAAAACAAACACCTCTGTTAAAATTAAATACAAAATGGAGACTGGACTTGAGAAAATCCTGAGCAGACAAAACCATTTAAACCACATAAGCAGAACTAAACATAGCTTATTTTATGAACGTAAGTGCCTCTGACAATTATAAAAGAAATTTATCTCCTAATGTTTAGAGACTTACACTTTAAACCTATCCCTGCCATCTGGAAATTCCTATTGTAATAACCAATCATTGTAAAGGTTAACAGCCTCCTTACTTTGATTTAATAAGTCATCCTGTAACTTCATGCCCCTGAGCTTCATGTCCTTATTTTTAAAAGCTCCCAGTTTGTGACATGTGTCATATGCACAAAAATCTCTTACTACTATTTGTTAATGTGGTGGTTTTGCTTGTGATGTTTCTAGATTTCTGACAACTTAAACCGAGGCTTATTAATGAGTAAAAAGGGGAGAAATGTTCTGTCAAAATTCATCCTGCTGAGATTTATCCTGATTCCTTCCTTTTGCTAGAATACAATCCACATAGCCACTGTATTAAAGGTAACAGTAATTTTATTATAGTTTAAATCAAATATAGGGTAAAAGTTATACACAGTTTTGATATCAGAAAATAGGTAAACGAGACAGTGTACTTCCTATTAGAAACAGGAAGTATTTAGGAGAGAAGAGGTCAGATAACCTGTCAAAATCACAAAGCCAGTGAGAGAATCTTATATTACTCAGTTTGCTTAGTCCAATTTGAAAACATGATTCTATTTAAACATGTTCTCTTTGAGGCATGTTCTCTTTCCTTCTAATCTGGAGTCACTCTCTTCTCTTACTAGGTCTCCAAAGTTTCATAGTAAATTCAGATTCATGCATTCATTCCAGAAATAAATAGCTTTTATTCTATAAACAAAGGATATTGATGTCCAGTGATGTGCTAAGTACTCTTCCCAGTGCTGAGGATTTAAGGGTGAGAAAAATAGACCTTATCAGAAACAGGTGTGAACAATCAAATAATCTCATGAATAAGTAATTATTAATTGTGATACAGATTTTGAAAAAGTATGCTTTTAGGCTAGGGAGTGAGGATATGATGAATGAGCTGATAGGGGAAAAGTTTAAGAATGGAAAGTTTGGGGGAAGAGGAGGAATATTAGGCAGATGGAACAGAATACTCACTTTCCTAAAGTAGGAGAGACCATGGGTTATTCCAGGAGTGGAAAGAAGGCAGAGTTCTTGTAAGTGGAAGGGAGATGAAAAAGCAGAACATGATGAGGTTTAAGAGGAAGGGAACAGTGCATTCAGGTATTAGTCTTTAGATTAAGAGTGTTATGGCAAGAGTAATGGGAAGGTTTTGAAGAACTAAAACAGAAAAATGTCAGATTAGAATTACATGTGTTTAAAAAAGATGCTTGCAGTACCGTAAGGAAGATTAACTGGAGAGGAGCAGAAGGGAAGCAGAGAAACTAGTCACCTATCTATGGCACAGGTCAAGAGAAATGATAGAAACTTGGGCCGGCATGGCACAGAAGACAAAACAAGATCAGAAGTCCATGGTATTTGGGTATTGACACTGAATAGATTTTAGGACAGTTAAATACTTCTCACAAATTATATATTCATGATGAAGCATGGCACAGAAGACAAAACAAGATCAGAAGTCCATGGCATTTGGGTATTGACACTGAATAGATTTTAGGACAGTTAAATACTTCTCACAAATTATATATTCATGATGAAGCAGTTTTTAATTTTTGTATGCCTAGGTTTTTTTTTAAAGATTTTATTTATTTATTTGACAGACAGAGATTGCAAGTAGTCAGATAGAGAGAGAGAGAGAGAGAGAGGAGGAAGCAGGCTCCCCGCTGAGCAGAGAGCCTGATATGGGGCTCGATTCTAGGATTCTGGGATCATGACCTGAGCCGAAGGCAGAAGCTCTAACCCACTGAGCCACCCACGCGCTCCTAGGTTTTTTTTTTTTTTTTAAAGACTTTATTTATTTATTTGACAGAGATCACAAGTAGGCAGAGAGAGAGAGAGAGGCGGGGGGAAGAAGGCTCCCTGCTGAGCAGAGAGCCTGATGCAGGGCTCAATCCCAGGACCCTGGGATCATGACCTGAGCCGAAGGCAGAGGCGCCCCCATAATTTTTTTAATCCTAGGTCTTTTATTCTTTCTGGTGTACTTATAAATTAGGATTGTTTTTCTTAATTTTCCTTTCTGTTTTTTAAAAATATGTAGAAACACAAGAGTGCTGTATTTTAACTTTGTATCCTACAACCTCACTAAATTTATTTATTCAATCTAAGAGTTTTTTGGTGGAAACTTCAGGGTTTTTTTTTTTTTTAAGATTTTATTTCCTTATTTGATAGGTCACAAGTAGGTAGAGAGGCAGGCACAGAGAGGGGAGGAAGCAGTCTCCCCGCTGAACAGAGAGCCGGATGCGGGCCTCGATCCCAGGACCCTGGGATCATGACCTGAGCCGAAGGCAGAGGCTTTAACCCACTAAGCCACTGAGGCACCCCAGGGTTTTTTTTATATAGTGGATCATGTCATTTGCTAAGAGTGGAAGTCTACTTCCTTTCCGATTTCAGTGACTTTTTAAAATCTTTGTTTTGCCTAATTGCTGTGGCTGGGACTTCCAGTTCTTTGTTGAATAAAGGTAGTGAGACTGGGCATCCCAGTTTTGTTACTGATCTTGGAGGAAAAGTTCACTGCTGAGTATGATATTAGCTTTGGACCTCTGATTATGGCCTTGATTATGTTGAAGTGCATTCTCTCTATCCTTACATTGTTGAGAGTTTTTATCAAAAATTGTTTATTTTTGTCAAATGCTTCTTCTGTGTCTCCTGAGATAATCATATGGTTTTTAATGCTTCATTTTGTTAATAGGATGTGCTATGTTGATTTTTTTGCAGATGCTGACTTATCCTTACATCTTGGAACACATCACACCTCATCACTAGGTATGTTCTTTATAGTGTTATTGTTGAATTCACGTTGTAAATATTTTGTGGAGAATTTTTACATCTCTGAACATCAGAGATCTTTGCCTATAACTTCCTTTTCTTGTGGTATCCTTGTCTAGTTTTGGAATAATACTAAAGCTGGCCTTATGAAATGAAGTGTTCCCTCCTCTCCTATTCCTGGAAGAGTTTTAGAAGAATTGGCCTTAATTCTTTGAAAATTTTTGTAGAATTTACCAGTGAGGCCCATCTGGTCTAGGACTTACTTTGTTGGGAAGATATTGATTACTGATTCTCCATACTAGTAATTGGTCTGTTCAGATTTTTCATGGTTTTTGGAAGGTAGTAAGTTCTTAGGAATTGCTTTATTTCTTGTAGGTTGTTCAGTTTGTTGCCATAGAATTCTTTGTAGTAGCCCTTTAAGGACACTCATACTTCTTTGGTATCAGTTGTGATACCTCTTGCATTTCTAATTTTACTTGAGTCTTTCTGTTTTTTTTTTCTTGATGAATCTACCTAAACATAGACGGATTTTATTCGTTAAAGAACCAGGTGTTGGTTTTGTAACTCTTTTCTATTTTTTAAATTTCATTTATGTCTGCTACATTTTTTGTTGCTGCTTTCCTTCTACTGATGTTGAGATTTGTTCTTTTTCTCCTACTTGAGATATAAAATTAGGTAGTTATATTTGATAAATTTTTTTTTAGGTAGGCGTTTATTGATATAAGCTTTTCCATCAAACTACTTTTGATGTATTCTGTGAATTTTGATATGCTGGATTTCAGTTTTCATTTGTCTCAAGGCATTGTCTATTTTACTCAATTTCTTTATTGACCCATTGGTTCTTCAGTATCATGTTTACCATGTTGTTTAATTTCCATGCCTTCATTTTCTAGTTTACTGCTTATAATTAATTTTTAGTTTAATACCATCATGGTCAAAAAAGATGCTTGGTAGTATTTTGACCTGCTTAACTTTATTAAGACTTGGTTTGTGGCCCAGTATATGACTGACTGTACTGGAGAATGATTGTGTACTTGAAAGAATGTGTTCTGGTCTTTTCAAATGGAATATTCTGCACATATCTTTTAAGTCCATCTGTTCTAATGTGTCTTTTAAAGCCAATGTTTCCTATTTGCTTTTCTGTCTGGATGATCCATTTATTGATGTGAGTAGGATATTAAAGTTCTCAATTACTATTACATTGTTATTTCTTTAGGTCTAATCATATGTATAAATATTTATATACTCAACATAGGAGTATCTAAATATATAAATGCTCTCTTCTTGGAGTGACCCCTTTAATGTAATGCAATGCCCTTCTTCATCTATTTTTACCGTCCTTTTTTAAAGTTTGTTTTGGGTAAGGATAGCTGCCCCAATTTTCTTTTCCTTTCAGTTTTCATGGAATATCTTCTTCCATCCCTTGACTTTTAGACTTGTGTTTCCTTGAGTGTGCAGTAATTTTCTTGTAGGCAGTATATGTAGTATTATTATTGTTATCCATTCAGCCATTCTTTTTTAAAGTAAGTATTTATAAGGATGTAGTTCTGGTGCTTTCATTGTTTTCTGGCTGTTTTGTAGATCTTCTGTTTATCTCTTTCCTTCTTCCTTTGTGGTTTTATGACTTTGTTGAGTACTATGTTCAGATTTGTTTCCCTTTTGCCTATCTGCTATAGGTTTTTGCCTTGTGGTTATCATAAAGCACATATATAATAATGTGTAACAGTCTATTTTAAGTTGATAACAACTTAGGATGTATTCACTTAAGGCATTATATTTTTACTCTCTTGCCACCCTCCCATTTTGTTTTCTTTATCCAGTTCTACATCTTTTTATTTGTATTAACTGATGTAGCAATGTTGGGGCTCAGAGCAAATGGTCAAGAAAAATATTATTTATACATGTTAAAAAGGTGGTTTTATTAAAGCCCAGGGACAGGACCTGTGGGCAGAAAGAGCTGCACTGGGGTTGTGAGGAGTGGGAAATTATATACTTTCAAGGTAGGAAGGGATTATGGATATGAGGTTTCTAGGACCCTCAGGGGGCTAGGTATTGCTAGGAAAAGGTTATTTATTTCTGTTTAATAAACCCTCAGTCATAAGACCCTACAGATATATATCAGGGGGCCACATGTTTGGATGAGGATTGCTAACACATATCTTGGGGGCTAACAATAAAATGTTTCCAAAAGAATTTCCTTCTGTTCCAAGTAGATTCACAGGATCCTGGAGGTCAGGATAATGTTAAGATTGCCTTTTGCCCTTACTCAAGTGTCAACATTGAGGCAGCTGAGCTCCCAGAGGAAAATTACTCTGCCTCCTTTTAGTACTTATCAATGGGCTGTAGGCAGTAAAGAAATTGTTTTTTCTTTTGCCTTTGTATCCCACATCACTAACTTTCTCTTTTAATCTTTATACCAAATTTATAAGTCATTAAATCCACTACTTTTACTGATTATTTACCTTTACCAATGAGATTTATACTGTAATAATTTTTTCATTACTAATTAACACCCTTTCTCTGCAGTTTAGTCATTTTTATATTTATTTTAAGACTGGTATAGTGGTAATGAACTTCCTTAGCTTTCATTCGTCTGGAAAACTGTTCAGTCTCCTTAATTTCTGAATAACTTCCCTGGGTAGAGTATTCTTAGTTGAGAGTTATTTCCTTTGAACACTTTAAATATATCATGCAACACTCTTCGGGCCTGCAAAGTTTCTTCTGAAAACGGCGATTTCCTTTGTATGTAGCACATTGTTTTTCTCTTCTTTTTAAGAATGTCTCCTTGCCTTAAACTTTTGATATTTTAATTATAGTGGGTCTTTGTGTAGGTCTTGTTTTATCTTACCTGGTACTATCTGGGTTTCCTGGATAAGGATATGTTTCCTTCCTCAATTTAGGGAAGTTTTCCAGCCATTATTTTTTTTAAGTAAGTTTCATGCCCATTACTCTGTTTTCTTCTGAAACTCCTACATTGTGAATGCTAGTCTGCCTGGTAATTCTATTTGCCTTTCTTTTGCTGCATCTACTCTATTGTTGAACACCTGTCATGTGTTTTTCAGTTCAGTTGTTGTATTTCTGAGCTCTATGACATCTTGTCAGCACTTCTGTTTCTATCTCTTTGTTCAACTTTTCACCGTGTTCATTCATTCTTCTCCTGACTTTGGTGAGTATCTTTTTCTAATGCTTCGTTTGGAACACGTTTCTCTATTCACATTGCTGGACTTTGTGTTGGTTTATGTGCATGAGATGAAACTGCCTTCTTTTCCAGTCTTGAAACCTGGGCCTTGAGTAGGAGATAAACCTGGTTATTCAACTGTGACTCAGCTCTCGGTTGTGCATATCTAAATAGTCAGTTTTAATAGTTCCTAGGAGTTGAGTGTGTGCCAAACTAGTCAGTGTTGGAGGTGGGGATATTAACTTCTATATTGAGCTTGATTGGAATTCAGGCCCTCAGGAAGCAGCTTTTAAGGAATGTAAATATGTGCAATCCTGTAAGACCACAGTGGAATACCAATGGCCACCAGAGAGAAGCAATTTAGAAATAGGCACAAGGTAGTAGTCACAAAAATGGAGCTCCAAACTGTAATGAAACAGAGTACAAATGTGATGTCCACTGGTTCTGTTCCCTGAGAGCACCTCCTATTGCCAATCCTAAAGTCTGCCCCAAAGCCAAAGTTCCAGGACAAGCGATTAGGCCTCTTTCACAGAAAGGCTGGCGATGTAACACATATCCCCATAACCATCAGCTCTAGGTGAACAGGAGGTGTTCCTTGGGTGGCAGCTGTAAAAACCAGAGCTCCAGACACATTAAAGAACTTTCCTCCAAGAGATACTGGTGCCAAGGCAAGTGGCAGTAGGAGAATGGGAGGGTTGTACCTAGAAGAAGAACAGGAAGATGATGCTGACCAGCCTTCATCCCTGTACAGTATAGCAGATTAATGCCTTAAAATTCTTAAATGAGTCTTTTGCATATAAAATCTAGGTGCTTCTCAAAGGACTGATTCGGTGTTGAGCACTGGAATGTGTGAATCTGCATATAAGCACTTTAAGACCACACTGGATATGTGTCCTGTTGGTTTTCAAAGCCAGACGTTTTGTGGGACTGTCTCTCATGTGCCAGTCTTAAAAGTTGAAGTGCCTAAAGTGGGTTGCTATGCTGGCTGTGGGGTTGACAGAAAACCTGTGTCTCAGCCTTTCTTACCTGCTTCTGTGTATCTCCACCCCCCCCCATCTTGAGGACATTGCTCCATAGATAGCTATAGATTTGGGGTGTCCATTGGAGGAGGTGTTTAAAATTTTCTTGTATTCCCATCTTGAGCCAGAACCTAGAGGTAGATTTATTAGATTGAAGGATATACAAGCTTCTTGAATATACATTTTTAAATATGAGGGAAAATTGGATTCTAGTACTAATTCTCACGACTCAGTAGCCTAAGACCATTAGGAATTAATGTTGAGCATACTAACATGGTAATATACATTTTGCTATAATAAAAGCATGAAAAAAATGAACGATGCAAAAATAAAGTAGCAAATAATCCCCTTAGCTATTCTGCATTTGGGAAGTCTGGGTTTATGAGTGTACTGGTGATCCTTTCAGTGTATAGTACCTGCTAATTTGGTAACAGCATAATTTGTTTTAACCACACCTCAGACATTTTATTTTTGCACAACCTTTTCAGAAGGGCTATAGTGAACTGGATCAATATAATAATGCTGTTTTTTTTCTATTTATTGATCAAAAACAACAATTCATAATTTTACCCATATCCTCTCAAAATGATGTTTCAGGAATTTCAAGGTTTGCTTTAACTTACGAGTAATTAAAAACAAATGTGTGTTAATAGTGAGATAAACGTAAACTACTTGACTATAAACACAATTCTGTTCTTTACATGTGGCTTTGGGAATAGATTTTGAACGGAGTTGTAAGTTAGTTAGAATCTTTGCTGCACTTAACCTAACACAATGTATACCAAAAGTGAACAGAAAATACAACAAAACGTCTCATCCTGCCCAAGTGGATAATTTTGATAAAGTGACAGTCCAACAGGTGAAGTGAACAGATATAGTGACAAGCCCAGTGGTTAGTGGCAGTTTATAGAAACAAATTTATTATGGTCATGAGACTATTAGTTTTCAGTTCTTTGGTTAACCTCTATGCATCCTGTTTTCATTCCAATATATAATGAGGGCATGGAATGCTAATTTTTGAGGACTTTTGTCTTCATTTTTCTACTTGGTTCAGGAATACAGACAAAGGAAATAGAAATTCTATCAAGGATACGCTAGGAAATACATAGGAGATGGAAGCTGTGTTCATTATTGAAGAATGTATAGGATTTTAAGGGACACAGGTATAGATGCATAGTCCCTCAATGTGAATAGATAGAACTAACACAAACAGGTGGAAATACTAGTTAAGGGAGGAAATAGTAAAAAGAAACAATTATCTTTGTTGGAGATTGATGGTAGTATTCCAGGTTGTTTAATTTTTAATATTTTTTGGTTTCCAAAGCTTTTAAAATTATGAAATCATACATTATTTTTATCAGAAAATAAAATATTAATTATTTATAATTTGTGAATTGTATTTCCAATTTCATTCTGTAGGGCTGTGGTAGTGTTACAGACAGCATCAGCATTACCTGAAAACTTGTAGAAATGCAAATGTTTGAATTCCATTGAACCAGACTCTCTAGGGGCATAACCCAATAATTGGTGATTTTACAAGATTTCCAGGTGATTCTGATGCGACTCAAGTTTGAGAACTATTGTTAAAAGGTATCATTGGTTTTTTTAAAAGATGAGGCAAATGGAACTCAAAAAACAGTGGGTAACTTCCTAAGGTCGCTTGATGGCAAGAGAGCAAGGGTTACAAATTAGCCTTCTTGAGATCCTAAGCATGTACATTTTCTATCAAGCCCCATTACCTTCAATATGAATGTATTTTTTTAAAGGAAGCAAGCGGACATAACTGTTACTGGACTAATTTTGACATTCTAGCCATAATTTCACAATTTCTGGAATGGGTTGTTAAATTAGGAATTAAAGTTTCCTTATAATTATAACTTGCACAAGGAAGGTTCAAAAACTGACTGACCTGCAGAACATTTAGTATATTTCCAAAAAGTATAATGAAATGAATGGAAAACTATTATCTTGTTGATTTGGGCTACTGTAACACAGCACCCTAGACTTGGTGACTTTTACCAAAAAACCCAGAAATTTCTTTCTTAACAGAGGTGGCAGCTAGAAGTCCAAGATCAGGGGCTAGCATGTTTGGGTTCCAGTGAGGACACTTACAGATTGTATATTGCCTTGTTGACCTCAGTTATCCTGCTAGCTCTCCCCACTCTTCTCAGCACTAAGGTCTCTACCTCATGATTTAACCACTTTGAGAAGTGGTTAATACCTCTAAATACCATCCCCTTGGGGATTAGATTTTGAATATTAATTTGAAGGGAACACAAGTCTCCACCCTATACTAAGTACTTAGTACATACTTTATATTCCTTACAGGCTATCTGTGGGGACCATGAGATTATGAATTGGCCTAATAGTCCCAGTAAATTTTTTATTAGGATTTGGATGACATAATCCATAAATGTGGGTGGATGTGAATGTGGCAAATTTTGACCAACAGGAGAATACACATGGGAAAGAGCTAGCAGTTAATATCTTACCTTCTTCCTCTACCATCCACAAAGGGCTCCCTGCAAACATGCTAGAGATGTCTGTCCTTTGTGGCTGGGCATAAAATTTAAATTTCTTAAAACATAGTAAAAAAAAATCTGTGTAAAAAAATTATGGGCAAAGATCTATTTAAGAGTTTCAGATTTGTTCATAGTCCATCTCTTTGTTATGTAGAAGCAAAATTTGTAGAAATTGCATTCTAAAATATGCATAAATGCAAGTAAAATCCTGAGTTTGTAATTCAGATTTAGGAAGTAACCACTGCCCTAATTCTAATCAGACTTCATAAGCTCAAATCTACTAGATAACTGAGAAATTTAATTAAGCTTTGATACTTACCCAATATGTTCATCATTAGCCTTATTAGTATAATTCAGTATTCATGGATGTAGAATAAAATATATCTCATTTTTAAAGCCCCCTAATTGAAAAGATTATATGTTTCTTGATTACAAGTCTATACTAGTTATGAGTTTTTAGACTAATTGTTTACACAAGTAGCAGGAAGACTTGCATTTTTCCCATCCTTTCTGCTTTGTGGGGAAAGCTATTTAGAATTTATGAAAAATATATTATTTTTTTCCCTTTGCCCTGCATTTCTGATTAGAAATCTTGTGTAACTGTAGTACAAGACTTCGTTATAATCCCCACTGAGGGATGATTTTCCTTCCAGTCATTGTGAAAAGGGCAAGATCTAAGGACTTCTGACATATGAGGTGACAGATTGAAATAGCCTGGGATGACATAGCTGTCTCTAGGGTGCTTCTCTCAAAGACTCTTAAGACGACTGAGAATATAAACAGTATCCTAATTTATTCTGATTTATTTGTACATACCAGGAAAAAGGTTTATCAATAGATATTGGCCCTGCTTTCAACTGCCAGAACAAGCAACTACTATTAAACTAAAATCATTTTTTTTAGGTATTCTCAAAACTATATTGGCTTAGATACTGCAACTCTATACAGAATTACACTTCATGTTGGAAGACTCAGAATTGTTTATTAAAAAATAAATTTGGCTCAGCTTTCATGCCTCTCGATTGATGAATCCCAAGGAGAAAGATAAATGGTCATTTTCAAAAGAATATACTGTAAAAAGAATATAGCACTATCATTCATTTACTTGCCTTATAATTTTGAATATTGACATACAAGCAGCATTACAGAATACATATCACTGTAGCTTGGCACTGAACCATAGACCTCCAAGATCTGTCTACCTTGTCCTCAAAACCAGTCATGAAGATTACTATTACTGTCATCTGTAAATATTTTTTGTGGAATTAAGATTTATTTTGATATATTTGCCATTTTCAATGTTTTTTGTATATCATTTGGCAAGGTAGAGTGTTTGGTAATATGGTGGCTTATATTTGCCAAAAATGGAAGTATAGTAATCTTATTTCCTGTGTTCTTTATATGTCAGTAACTATCTTAAATTTTTTTTTTGTAATGGCTATCTCCAAAGTAATGTATTACATGTAACAATCCAAGAATAAAATAAATTAGGGCTAGTAATTAAATTGAGTTCAAAGTCCCCAGTAGTCTTATAAAATAATACCCTTCTAATTTCCTCACTGTTTGAGAAAGTACTTGAAAGGATCTTATAACCAAGACCCCAAGAGACCCAGAAGAGAGGATGTTTGACATATTCTTTTGTGGTCCCTTTCCAAAGAAAATTTCAATACTCTCAGCATAGCAATCAGCTTGGAAATTTATCAACCCTGTTTTTAGATGAAATGATAAACCTATAATTATGGGCCCAGTACACTTCCACTGCGCCACTCTGCTAAATCTATAATTATGAGTGAGGACCAACATTTTATGGTTTGCCCCATTGCATACCCTGGCATGATCCCTTTAAATTATGAACTGGGACCTTGTGTGAAGTAACATGATAGATGATTACACATTGTCTCTACTAGCCTTATTTCAGGTTAGTCTCTACTAGCCTGGTTTATTTTTTTTTAAGATTTTATTTATTTATTTGACAGAGATCACAAGTAGGCAGAGAGAGAGGAAGGGAGTCAGGCTCCCCGCTGAGGAGAGAGCCTGATGCGGGGCTTGATTCCAGGGCCCTGGGACCATGACCCAAGCCAAAGGCAGAGGCTTTAACCCACTGAGCCACCCAGGTATCCCTAGCCTGGTTTATTTTTTTAAGGAAATAAAACAGTGTACATACATCTGAAGCGCCTTATGTTCCCCTACACAAGCTAACTTTCTCTACCCCTTCCCTTGGAGTGAAACCATTATTGTTAGTATACTGATGTCTTAATTTTAAAATTCCTTATATATTCATGAAAAGATACCACTCTGCTTACTATGTTTTTAATGTATGTAATGGTATTACATTCTGCACATTATATTGTAACATGCTTTTGGTTACTTGACATCATGTTTTTTAATTACTCCATAAAATATCTAGATCGGGGCACCTGGGTGGCTCAGTGGGTTAAGCCTCTGCCTTCGGCTCAAATCACAATCCTAGGGCCATGGGATCGAGCCCCGCATCGGGCTCTCTGCTTAGCAGGGAGCCTGCTTCCCCTTCTCTCTCTGCCTGCCTCTCTGCCTACTTGTGATTTCTGTCAAATAAATAAATCAAATCTTTTAAAAAAGAATCTAGATCTAGTGACTCTCTCTTATTTTGGTACTATACAGTATTACATTGATGTATGCACTATGGTTTAGTTCTCCATTGCTTTACTGATAGATATTTATGTTGTTTCATTTTTCTCTATCACAAATAATGCTCTTGGGTACCCTGTGCATATTTCCTGCACATAGGTATAAGAGAATGCTAAGAAATGGAACTGTTAGGCTGTAGGATATGCTTCTTTTCAATTTTAAGAGATACTACCCTCCATATCCAGTCTACACTCCCAGCAGGTGGGTATCAGATTTCAATTCTCATATCCTCTGAAAATTTGAAATTTTAACTCTTGTCAACATAAGGGTTTGAAATGATAACTTGTGTTTTCTGTTTTTTCCCAATTCAATTAGTATTGTGGTTTCTGTTTTTATCCTTATTGCCTAATTGTGTTTTCTCCTATTACCAGTACATATCCCTTTCCCATTTTCTTCCTGGATTACCATATTCTTACCAACTGATTGGAATTATTTTGGGTTTTTCTATTGCCTGTAGTACATATTGGTTGTATTCTCAAGGATACTGTGGTTTCTTTAATATTATGGTTTCTGTTTACTATTGAAGTTACAAATCTTAGAGTTGGAATTGCTGATCTCTTACTCTACGATTTATATCTTTTGGAAAGAAAACCTCCCCTGTCTAAATGTTAGAACACTGTTAGTTTTAAATTAGAGTTTTAAAGGTTTCCCTTCGTGTTTAGTCTATATCATACACGTAGTATATATGCTTCCTTTCCTAATATATATAACAGTCCCACAAAATCTCTTGACTTTTTTTTCTATTTTTCTTGACTTTATTTCTATTTTTTCCTATTGATATGTCTTTTCCTGAGCCAAGCATACATTTTAATAACCTTAGCTTTATAGGAAGGCTTGATATTTGATTAAAACAAGTCACCCCTTTAGCTCTATGATATAAATATTATAAGAAATTTTGATTATAATTGCACTGAATCTTGTAGCTAATTTGGAAATAATTTTCATCTTTAATCATACTTGTCATACCTAAAAGTTGTATAGATATCTTAGCATTTATTTAGTCATTTTATAGTTTCTATATATCTGTTTTTAACCTCAAGTTTACTGATGTATAACTAATATAGAGTAAAATACATCCCTGTTCAATTTTGACAAATGTGTAAAGTCATGTCACTACTACCTCATAAGACAGAACATTTTCATCACCTCCAAAACTTTCCCAGGAGGCAGTTGTACCTAATGTGCTCCCCACCCTCTTCCCCTTAGCAATGACTAATATGGTAGCTGTTCCTAGCATTTCTCCTTTTTAGCACTAAATATTATTTCTTTGAGTGGATTTACAGTGATCATCCATTCACTTGCTAATGTACATGTGAGTTGTTTCCAGTTTAGGTGATTATGAATAAAGCAGTCATGAATAGTGACTTACAGGCTTCATGTGGATGTATTTTTGCATTTCTGTTGGGTAAATATCTATGTACTGATTGGACTTCTCTGTCATAGAGTATTTTTTTAAAAATCATTAGTATTCATGATTTATATTCTCACCCCTGCCACTGAAAAATGCAGTGGGGAGGGATTCTTAGGAGCTATGAGCAGATTCATCTACTCTGGGGCACAGAAAAAAGGCTATGGTTTGAAAGAGCAACTAAAATATAAAGGAACTCACTGAAGAAATTTGTTAAATAGCAGGGAAACAGCTAGAACTATCTCCGGGGTTACAACTGCTAGAGTTTACTCCCCGCTTCTACCCCCAGACCTCATGACAGCACTGAAAATAGCAATATCTGGGATCCCTTGCCAGCCCCCTGCATTAGTAAGCTTTGGGCACCTACCCTATACCAGCTACAGCCATTTCACCATGAGGGCTCTAGTGAGGCACAGAAGAGGACTTCCCTGAGCAGTGCTCACTACAGCTCCAACTATCTCACCAACATGACACAGGCACAAAGCACCCCAAAACACTCCAGGCCTGTGCCATTTCAGTTCTAGAGAACTCACATGCTTCATTTGTCCCACCAGCCCCCAAACTCCTCAGAGCACCCAAAGACAAAGACTCTAAAAAGAGACAAAGAGGGGTGCCTGGGTGGCTCAGTGGATTAAAGCCTCTGCCTTCAGCTCAGGTCATGATCCTAGGGTCCTGGGATTGAGTCCCGCATCTGGCTCTTTGCTGGAGGGGGGGGAGGCTGCTTCCCCCTCTCTCGCTCTGCCTACTTGTGATCTCTTTCTGTCAAAAAAATTAATAAAATCTTTAAGAAAAAAGAAGACAAAGACATTATATAATGGTAATAGGGTCTAGCCAAGAAGAGATATAAATATCTATGTACCCAACCATGGAACACCTAAATGTGTAATGCATGTATTAAACAGACATAAAAAGAGAAATCAACAGTAATACAATAATAGTAATGAGCTTTAATATTCCACTTTTATCAAGGGATAAATCATTCAGACAGGAAATCATTAAGGAAACAATGACTTTGAAAGAAAGATTAGCCCAAATGTATACAGAAAATTCCCTGAAAAAACAGCAGGATACACATTTAAGTGCACACAGATCATTCCCCAGGTGAAATCACCGTTAGGCCACAAAACAAGTTTAAGTAAATTTCATAAGATTGAAATCATATCAAGCATCATTTCTGACCACAACAGTATTAAACTAGGAATCAATTATAAGAAAAACAAACCCACAAAAACACACAAAGGCTGAATAACATGCTACTAAATAACCAATGGGTCAATGAAATAATACATAGAGACAAATGAGAATGGAAACAAAATGGCCCAACATTTTGGGGATACAGGAAAAAATCAGTTCTAAGAAGTTTTTGGCATTACAGGTCTACTTTAAAAAACAAGAAATATCTCAAACAATCTAACCATACATTTAAAGGAACTAGGAAAAGTTCAAAGCAAGTAAAAGGAATGAAATAATAAATATCACAGTAGAAGTAAATATTATAGACACTAAAAAGAATACAATCAATGAAACCCAAAGATGGTTCCTCAAGTAAACAATTTTAATAAACCTTTATCCCAGACTGACCAGAAAAAAAGAAGAGAGGACTCTAAAAATAAAATTGTATGTGAAAAAGAGAAGTAACATCCAACACCATAAAATACAAATGATTATGATAGACTACTATGAAAAATTATATCCTAACACACTAGATAACCTAGAAGAAATGGATCAATACCTAGAAATACACATTCTTCTGAAAGTGAATCAGGAAGAAATAATCTGAACAGGCTAATTACCAGTAACAAAATTGAATCAATAATCAAAAAACTACCCCCTCACCAAAAAAATAAAAATCCCAACAGATAGAAGTCCAGGACCAGATGGCTTCATAGGTGAATTTTACTAAACATTTAAAGAAGAGTTAATATGTGTTCTTCACCACTTATACCGAAAAGAGAAAAATGTTTCTCTATTAATATTACAAGGCCAGCAATACCATGATAACTAACAAATTCAGATAAAGACATTGCAAGAAAAAGAAAATGACAAGCCAATATCCCTGATAAACAGATTTCTCAACAGCATATTAGCAAATCATGTTCAACAGTACATTAAAGAATCATTCACCAAAATCAACTGAATTTGTTCCAGAGATGAAGGACAGTTCTCTGTATCCATACAACCGTCAATGTGACACATCACATTAAAAAATTAAAGGATAGGGGCACCTGGGTGGCTCAGTGGGTTAAAGCCTCTGCCTTTGGCTCAGGTCATGATTCCAGGGTCCTGTGATCGAGCCCCACATTGGGCTCTCTGTATCCTGGGATTGAGCCCCACATCGGGCTCTCTGCATCCTGGGATCGAACCCCACATCGGGCTCTCTGCTCTGTGGGGAGCCTGCTTCCCCTCCTCTCTCTGTCTCTGTCTGCCTCTCTGCCTACTTGTGATCTCTGTCAAATAAAGAAAATCATTAAAAAAAATTAAAGGATAAAAAACATCAAAATTCAATATCTATTCATGATCTCAACAAAATAGATTTAGAGGGAACATCAATATAACAAGGCCATATATAAAAAACCCATAGCTAACATCACACTCAATGGTGAAAATCCAAAAGATTTTTCCATGTGGTCAAAGGACAAGATAAGGATGTCCACTGTCATCAGTTGTATTTAACATAGTATTGGAAGTCCTACCTACAGCAATCAGACAAAATGAATAAAAGGTATCAAATTGTTAAGAGTTTAAAATTTTAGGGGCACCTGGGTGGCTCAGTGGGCTAAAGCCTCTGCCTTCAGCTCAGGTCATGATCCCAGGGTCCTGGGATCGAGCCCCACATTAGGCTCTCTGCTCAGCAGGGAGCCTGCTTCTTCCTCTTTCTGTCTCTGCCTGCCTCTCTGCCTACTTGTGGTCTCTAATAAATTTTTTAAAAAATGTTTAAAAAAAGTTAAAATTTTACTCTTTGCAGAGAACATGGTGTCAATGGAAAAAAGACAGTCTCTTCAATAAATGGTGCTGGGAAAGTTGGACAGTCACATGCAGAAGAATGAAACTGGACCATTCTCTTATGCCATACACAAAGATATACTCAAAATGTATGAAATGCCTAAATATGATACAGAAAACCACCAAAATCCTACAGGAGAACATAGGCAGTAACCTCTTTGACCTTGACCCCAATAACAACTTCCAAGACACATCCCTAAAGGTAAGGGGAACAAAAGCAAAAATGAACTATTCGGACTTCATCAAGATAAAAACCTGCACAGCAAAGGAAACAATCAACAAAACTAAAAGACAACCAACGGAATAGGAGAAGATATTTGTAAATGACATATCACATAAAGTGCTGGTATCCAAGATGTATTAAGAACTTATCAAACTCAACCCCTCCCTCCAAAACAAATAATCCACAAATATGTGGAATATAAGGAACAGTGCAGAAGACCACAGGGGAAGGGAGGGAAAACTGAATGGGAAGAAATCGAAGAGGGAGACAAACCTGAGAGACTCTGGACTCCCAGAAACAAATTGAGGGTTGCAGAAGGGAGGGTGTGGTAGATGGGGTAACTGGGTGATGGGTATTAAGGAGGGCACATGACATGATGAGCACTGGGTATTATACACAATTAATGAATCACTGAACACTACATCAAAAACTAATGATGTACTATATGCTGGCTAACTGAACTGAATAAAAAATACACAAAAGTAAATTCAAAATCTATTGCTGGATTTGGTTTCCTAGTATTTTACTAAGAATTTATGCAGCCATATCCATCATGGATATTGGCAGGTATGCCACATTGACTTGAAACCATAATACTCCTAAGGAAAAAACACAGGCAGTGTGATCTGGGACATCAGCTGTAGCAACATTTTTCTAGATAATGTCTCCTCAGTCAAGAGAAAAAAGAACAAAAGTAAATTGTTGGGAACTACACCAAAATATAAGGCTTTTGCACATTGAAGGAAACCAGCCATAAAATTAAGAGGGAATCTATTGAATGAGACAAGGTATTTGCAAAGGACATATCTGATAAGGGGCAATATTCAAAATATATAAAACAACACAGAAAACCTAAATTATCCAATCAAAATGGGTAGAGGACATTAATAGACATTTTTCTAAGGAAGACCCATAGAAAGCAAGGAGACACATGAAAAGATGCTTGTCATCACTCATCCAACAGGGAAATGTAAATCAAAAGTTTAATGAGAGACCACCCCCACACTAGGTAGGATGGCTAATACCAGAAAGAAATAACAAGATGGGTGAGGATATGGAGAAAAGCGAACCTTCATGCAATGTTGGTGGGAAGGTCAAATTGTGCAGCCACTGTGGAAACTTGTAGGTTCTTCAAAAAATTAAAACCAAAATAAAAAAAAATTAAAACCAGTAATCACACATAATCCAGAAATTCCACTATTGGATGTTTACCCAAAGAAAAAGAAAATGCTAATCAAAAAGATAAAAAGCTTCTGCACAGCAAAGGAAACAGTCCTCTGCTGTGGAAACATAAAATGAGCAAAACGGGTCAAGGGGAGTGAGAGACAGGCTTCCAGCATGGAATGTGCAAGTCATGGAGATGAAACACACAGCCTAGCAAATATAGTTAAGATTATAGTTACAGTATTGTATGATATATTGTGCACAGCTTTAGATACAGTTGTTGAATCACTATGTTGTACAACTGAAACTGGAATAACAATGTATGCCAACTACTCTTCAATAAAAAAAGATCAGAAACAAGGCAAGGGTGCCTATTCTAATTACTCCTATTCAGCACACTACTGGAAATCCTTGCACAGCAGTCAGAAAGGAAAAAGAAATAAAAAGCATTAGAATTGTACAGGAAGAAGTTAAACTGCCACTTTATGAAGAAACAGTTTTATAAATAGAAATACTAAAGTCTACACCTAAAAACTTTTATCTCCACAAGTTCAGTGAAGTTTCAGGAAACAAAATTATCATGAAATATACACTAACAATGAAATATGTGTAAATGAAATAAAATAATCCCATTTATAATAGCATAAATAAAGCTATATAACCCTTAATAACAAACTTAACCAAGGAAGTGAAAGACCACTACTCTGGAGACTTCAAGATATTCCTGAAAGAAAGAAGACATGAATAAATGAATGGTAGTCTCTGTTTATGCACTGCTCATGTCTTCTTTCTTGTTAAAATATCTATACTATTGAATACACTGTAGATTTAATATAATATATATGGAGATTTAAAAAAAAAAGATTTTACTTATTTATTTGACAGAGAGAGACAGTGTATAAGCAGGAGGAGCAGCAGGGAAAGGGAGAAGCAGACTCCCCACTGAGCAGGGAGGCAGACACTTAACTGTCTGAGCCACACAGGCACCCCTCTATCAAAATTTTAATTGCAATTTTTACAAGAGTAAAAAATGCAGTCCTAAAATAAAATGAAACCAAAGCACTCTGAAATAGCGAGTCATCTTCACAAGAAGGAAAAAGCAGGAAACATCAAACCTTTTGATTTTAAGCTATACTATCAAGCCATAGTCTATTAAAATAATGTGGTACTGCTATAGAAACAGGCAAATTAAGAAATGGAACAGAATTAAGTAAACCCAAACATATACTATCACTATTTAATAATGGAGCCAATATAGTTCAATGGAGAAAAGACTGTCTTTAATAAATGGTGCTAAGAAAATTAGGTATTCACAAGTAGAAGGATAAAACTAGATCTCCATCTTTTGTAACTAACAAAAATTAACTTGAATTAAATGTGAAACTCTTAGAAGAAAACAGGAAAAATGTTCTTTCCTATGGGTCTTGCCAGTGATTTTTTGGATGTGACACCTAAAGCATAACCGCAAAGTAAAAAACAGTGAGACTACATCAAACTAAAAACTACGGCATAGCAAAAGAAATTATCAACAAAGTGAAAAGACAGTCTACAGAGTTGGAAAATATATTTGCAAACTGTATATCTGAGAGGGGGATAATGTTTAAAATATATAAAAAATTCATGCAAATAAAACTTTACAAGTAAACAACAAATAATATAATTAGACAATTTAAAGGGACAAAAGACCTGAATATACATTTTTCCAAAGATGACTTACAAAAGGCCTACACGTACATGAAAAGATGTTCAGTGACAGTAATCATCTGGGAAATGCAAATTAAAAGTACTATCAGAGATTACCTTATGCCATTACAATGGCTATGATAAAAAAAAAATACATGTAGTTCTGCCCATCATTGAACCTTTAATAGTTGAGACCGGGCAGTGCAGTCAACCAGGGTGGGGGCCAACTCCACCTACCAGTGTGCCCACACTAGTCACAGATCATTCACAACAGGAGAGTACATGCAGCCCACAGGGGACACTCTCAGAGCATCTAGGGCTCATGACCAGCAGATATTGTGCTCCTGAGTCACACAGGAGGGCTTCTATAGAAAACCACTACTTTCAAGACCAAGAGGTGTAGCTGGCATACTTAATACAAAGAAACAAACACAGAGGATGAGATGGAATAAGGAGACAGAGAAGAATGTTCCAAACAGAAGTGTAAGACAAAACCTGAAAAAAATATCTAAATTAAGTGAATCAATCTACTGAAAAAGAGTTAAAAGTTATGACCATAATAATGCTTATTGAAAATAAAAGAAGAATGCATTAACTCAGGGAGAAGTTCAAAAAAGAGAAAAATCATAGCTGAAAAATACACTAAATGAAATTTAAAAAAATACACTAGAGGAAAACCACAGCAGAGTGGAGTAAGCAGAAGAATGGATCAGCAAATCGAAGACAGGAAATAGGAGAATGGAAATCACCCATACTGAAAAGGGAAATAAAGAAAAGGTAATAGGTTAATGGATTTCTGGGACAATATCAAGTATACTAACATTTGCATTGGTAAGGGTCCCAGAAGGAAAGGACAGAGTAAGGCACAGAAACCTTATTTGAAGAAATAGCAGCTGTAAACCTCCCTAACTTGGGGAGGAAACAGACATTCATGTTTAGGAAACAGAGAGCGCCAAGTAAGAATAACCCAAGAAGGTCCATACAAAGAGACAATAATTAAAATTTCAAAAGTCAAGAAAATCTTAACAGCATCAAGAAGAAAGCAAAGATTTATGTATAAGCAAAACTCAACTATTAGCTGATTCTTCAGCTGCAACTCTGTAGGCCATAAGAGAGTGACATGATCTATTCACAGTGCTGAAAAGAAAAATCATAAAACCAAGAATACTCTACCCTGTAAGACTGTCATTTATAATTAAAGGTGAGGTTAAGAAGTTCATTACCACTAAAAAAAGGAGAGTTAGTACATACCCTTCTCAAACTATTAAAAAAAAATAGAAGATGAAGGAAAGCTTCCAAAGTCATTCTATGAGGCCAGCATTACCTTGATTAACAAAACAAAACAAAACAATAGAAAAAATACTACAAAACAGAAACAAAAACAAATGACAAAACTATAGGCCAATATCCTGATGAAGATAGATGTAAAAATCCTTAAAATAATAACAAACTAAATGCAATATAATAAAAGAATCATTCATCATAACCAAGTGGCAAAGAAGGATGGTTCAGTATTCACAAATCTATCAACCTGATTCATCATGTTTACAAAATGAAGGATAAAAACCATATGGTCATCTCAATAGAGCCAGAAAAAGCATTTGAAAAATTCAACATCCATCCATGATAAAAATGTCCAGCAAAGTGGATTTAGAAGGAACATACCTGAACATAAGAAAAACCATATATGATAAGCCCATATTAAACATCATAATGGATGGTAAAAATCTAATAGCTTTGCCTCTAAGATCTGGAACAAGACAAGGATGTTCATTCTTGCTAGCTTTATTCAGCCTAGTACTGGAAATCATAGCCTAAGCAATCAGAAAAGAAGAAAGAAAAGGCATCAAATCAATAAGGAAAATGTTAAATGGTCAGTATTAGCAGAAGACGTAACATTATATATAGAAAACCTCTAAAGATTCCAGCAAATAACTATTAGAACTAGTAGTGAACTCAGTAAAGTTATAAAACATAAAATTAACATATGTAAATGAATTGTTTCTATACACTAGTAATAAACTATGAGAAAGAAATTAGGAAAAATTATTATTTACAATTGCATCACAAGGAATAAAACACGTGGAAATGTATTTAACCAAGGGAATTAAAGACTGTAAGACAATGATGAAGGAAGTTGAAGACAGAGGTGTGTGGGTGCCTCAGACTCTTGGTTTTGGCTCAGTTCATGATCACATGGTTGTGGATGTCAGGTTCTACACTCAGTGGTGGAGTCAAAATTCCAATTATCAAATACGGAAGTCATCCCCATGTGTAGCACAGGGAATATAGTAAATAATCTTTCAATAAGTATGGTAAGAGATGTTACATATACACTTACCATGATGAACATATTTCATAATGTATGTAATTGTCCATTCACTATGTTGTATACTTGAAACTAATATATCAACTATACCTCAATTAGGTATATATATATATAAATATATACATATAGACATGTATATATTTATATCAACTATGTCTTAATTAATTATGCATATATCTTCATATATGCACACATATATACACAGAAGAGATAACAAAGGCTGGTGTGGTGGTGGAGAAAATAAACTCATACACTTCTGGTGGGACTGTAAATTGGTACAGTCATTATGAAAAAGTATAGAGGATTTTCAAAAAAATGAAAAGCCAAATTACCCTATGATCCAGTAGTTCAAGTAATATATACAAAGAAAATGAAAACGGTAATTTAAAAAGAATATCTGCTTCCCCATGGTCATGGTAGCATTATTGACAATAACCGAGACATGCAAACAACTTAAACATCTATCAATAGATGAATGAATAAAGAAGTTGTGATGTACATACAATGGAGTATTACTCAACTATTAAAAACAAACAAACAAACAAGGCAATCCTGTCATTGTGATAACATGAAGGGACCCTGACAACATTATGGTAAATGAAATGTTAGAGAAAGACAAATATTGTATGATCTCTCTTATATGTGGAGACCTAGACTCTAGAAAAAGAGATTGTATTTGGAGTTACCACAGGCATGAGGTGAGGAGAGGCAAATCAGAGAAAGATGACTGAAGTGTATAAACCTCTAGTTAAAATATAAATAAGTATTATGTCTGTACTTAACATGACATATGTATGTAAAAATTAAGAGACTAAATCTTGAGAGTTTCCAATAAGGTTTTTTTTTTTTTTGCTTTCTTTTACTTATAGGGGATGAAAGTCGGTAAACTAACTGCAATAATCATTTTACAATGTATGTAAGTCAAATCATTATTTCTATATACCTTATGCAATAGTGTATCTTAATTATATCTCAATAAAATGGGGGATGAAAAAGAAGTGCCATGAAACCATGAGGCAGATTCACTCCTGTTTAGGAGAAGGGGAAGAAAAAAGGTGGAGCAGGAAAGACATTAAGACTAGAGCACAGTTCTAAAATAATGTTGGCCAGGAAACAAACAGAGTTTTAGAAGGGAGGAGGGTGAGAGGATGGGTTAGCCAGGTGATGGGTATTATGGAGAGCACAGATTGAGTGGAGCACTGGGTGTTATATGCAAACAATGAATCATGGAACACTACATCGAAAACTAATGATGTCCTCTATGGTGATTAACATAATAAAAGTTAACTAAATAAATAATAGAAGATAAAAAATAAAAAATAATAATTTTGGCAAAGTTGATAAGGAGTCTTTAAGCCAGTTTTCCTGTTACCATAATCCTGTATCTCTCAGGAGTGTCTTCCTCAGTGTACCTGAGAAGCTTGGTTATCCAGAAACAGATCCAGAACAGCCTGTCAGAAGCATGGCCTTGGCACTAACCCATTGGTGGATTTCAGAGAAAATCATTGAGGCCCAGTTACTTATACTTCCTGTGGTGGGAGAGCTGAGAGCACATTTTTGTCTTCACCACATTCATTTGTTTTGGCACGTGAAGCAGATCTTGTGAATCAAATAAGGTATCAGCTCTGCCTATATTCTTCTTAATGTAGCTGGTGAAAGACAGCACACTCTGACAGTTCTAGAAGGCTCTACTCACATTTTACCTACATGAAAAGGGAATGTTATCTTCCTCCTGGAGAGAGCATAGGTTTCCCTACTGTGGAACCACAACTGGCACAACTGCCAAAATCCAACATTGTTCCAGCTCAGCTCTAAGAAGTATCTAGAAACACCCTGCATCTCCAAACAGGAGAATCTCAGAGGAGTAAACTCTATCCACAAGGTTTATTTCTATATCCGGAGCATCTAGCCATTCACATAATCTATGTTTTGCTGGCACTCACCCTACTATTAACACTCTTTTGCCCCACAAAAATGTCCTTTTCCTACATTGTTTCTTGGATTCTTCAGCAAACATCCCTCATCTTTACAACCCAGTTTTGTTAGCTATTACAGAACATCTGGTATTTTAGCTTCTTCCATTCCAGTCAGCTTCCACTGGCCACCACCACATAGTTACTTCCTGCAGTGTTTTATGGGGGCTCTATAGATGCCAAAAATGTGTGAACACTTTGGTGTAAAACAGCCACCACGTATTTTTGTAAAAATGAAGAGAATAGCTTTCCCTTTTGTAAGTTGTTCACCTATTGTTTTGAATATTTTAATTACTACATAAATATGATACCTAGACAAATATATAAAAAGAATACATACTAGGATACCTAGATTTTATAGAGATTTTAGTGACAAAGCTTTTACCAGCACTTCAGTATCATTCGCTTTCCTCTTTATTAGATGGAGATATGAGTTCATTTGGAAGTAGACCAAAAGACTCCTCTTGGGAAAAACACCATACTGTAACTCATGATTGCTTTTCCCTTTGTTGACTAACTCTTTCTTACTGAGCCAGCCTTATGTGCCCTATTACCTCTTTGTTGAGAATGATTTCTCCCTTAGGAAACTTCCCAATCCTTGGTGCAAATGTATCATTGCTAGCCCATCCTACCTCTTTGCTAACCATGCCCTGCTGTGCTACAATCCCTGTGGTAGATAGGCTCCAGCAGCACTCTTTGCTATATATGAGCACCTCCAGGGACTATTCTAGACAACTTATATCCTTTTCTATCTAGTGCAGCATTTCATTTCTTCTCATAAAGAGCTTATTTTTTTTCAACCCGAGTTATCAGAGCATTCACTAACTGATTATTTCTCTGAGCACAATGACAAAAATGTATTCTTAACTCAAAGGGAACCCATGTCAAATTGATTCTACTTTAATATATTTGGTGCTCCATTTTTGTCTATGCCCTCCTGGAGAAATCCAATCGAAGTCTTACATTCATCTTAAAAGCAATGGAACACAAAAATAGAAAAGTAACAGTTGGTCACTCATCACAGAAAATTGAGCAAAATGTATAGTGCACTTTGGGCTCAGATTATTGTATTTTTATGAAATAAATGCCAGTAGTCATGATGATGACTGATGATGATGATGATGTCTGATATCTCCTTTGTGCTGGGTGCCGATGCACACTTTATGTGCACTATTTCGTTAGTGTTACCCTGCAAGTTTTAGGTGAGATGATCCTCCCATTATACTAATGTGGAAATGGAGGGCTACATCTCCCAACTTTGCAGTCGTTTACATGCTAGTATTTGGCTTGTTCTCCAGTCCTTCACATTGTTTTATTTAATAAACACTAGGCACCTAGGATGTGAGGCAAACTGGATGAACAAACCACAGTTGAATTACCCTGAAGATCTTTTTCAAGATTGATAGTTCAATTGCTGGTGAGTTTCAATTTGTGTTTTACAGAATCCCTGGGTTCTACTGAGGTATCTTGGGAAGCTGCCAGGATCTAAGGGACACATTTTGATGTAGTATTCAATGTTTTGTACTTACTACTTTTGTACTTACTACTAATAAGTACTACTAGTACTTACTTTTTACTACTTTTACTTACATTTTACTTACTTTTTACTGCTTTTGTACTTACTACTAGTAGACAGCTCTAGTTTTTATTTAGCTTAGTATGTGTATTTATTTATATTTGCTTTATACAGTAAGGATCCACTTGTTTCATTTTAAAAATCTGAAAGCCACTGATAATATGCAATGTATTACACAAATTTAGAGAAAAAAAATCTCAAAATTATTTCAGTTTTTCTCTAAAATTTGTATCTTATTTTGTTTGGTGTCTCAATTATACAAAAAGAGTCTTCCACATTCAAATTCCCTCTCCCTTGCTACCTAGTAACTTCCTAGATGAGAGATTTAGGTAGTGGTGAAGAGCACAAGTACTGTATTACACCGTATTAGAAGCCTGCCTTTACTACCTACCACTCCGTGACTTTGAGCAGCTCACTCAGCCTTCCTCCCTCACATGTAAAAAGGAGTTAATAGGGGCACCTGAGTGGCTCAGTGGGTTAAGGCCTCTGCCTTCGGCTCGGGTCATGATCTCAGGGTCCTGGGATGGAGCCCCGCATCTGGCTCTCTGCTCAGTGGGGAGCCTGCTTCCTCCTCTCTCCCTTCCTGCCTGCCTCTATGCCTATTTGTGATCTCTGTCTGTCAAATAAATAAACAAAATCTTCAAAAAAAAAAAGGAGTTAATATTACCTTTGTCACAAAGTGATTGTAAGGATTAGATGAATATGAAGCCAATACCTCTTACATTTGGTAAGCAATCATTATTTATTAAATGTCTGTCTAACTCCAACTATTACCTTGAATCATGTCTAAAGCATTAACACACAACAGCAATCTTCAATAGGCATCAGTAGACCTCAATTTCAGTATTGCATTGGATTGATTACTTTATGGTTACAGGATATGTGCTTTCATTGGTATCCCAAACTGATAGAATTTGCTTTCCTATTGCTCTCATTGTAGTACACATACCTATCTTACTTTGAATGTAAATGGACTAATGTTCTGATCAGAAGACATAAAGTGACTGAATGGATAAGAAAGCAATAGCCACATATAGCCTGCCTACAAAAGACTCACTTCAGAGCCAAAGACCCAGGCAGACTGAAAGTGAAGGGGTGGAAAAGCATTTATCACACAGATGGAACTGAAAAAAACGTCGAGGTTAACAATACTTATATCAGGCAAAACAGACTATAAAACAAAGAGTGTGAGAAGAGACAAACAGAACACTGCATAGTCATAAAGGGAACAGCCTAACCAGAAGATATAACAATTTTAAGTATACCCAGTATGGGGGGGGGGACATAAAGAAAAGAAAATGGTAGTGGTATAGTAATAGTGTGGGATTTTAATATCCCACTTACATCAATGCATAGATTATCCAGACTGAAAATTAACAAGGAAATTGTGGTTTTGAATGACACATTGGACCAGACAGATATCAGATATGCTCAACATTCCATCCCAAAACTGCAGCAAACACATTCTTTTCAAGCACACATGTAACATTGGCGACAATAGATCACGTTAGGCCATAAAAACAAACAAGCAAAACAAATCTTAACCCAATTCAAAAATACAACAGTATAAAACTAGAAATCAATCACAGGAACATGTCTGGACAGAGTACAAACACATGGAGGCTAAAGAACATGCTACTAAACTATTAGGGGATCAACTAAGACATTAAAGAGGAAGTAAAAAAATACAAAGGGGCAAATGAAAACACAATGGTCCAAAATCTTTGGGATGCAACAGAAGATTTCCTAAGAAGGAAGACAACAGCAATACGGGCCAACCTCAAGAAAAAAGAAAGAACTCAATCTAGCCTTACACCTAAATGAGTTCAAAAAAGAACAAAGCCCAGAGCCAGTGGAAGGAAGGAAATAATAAATATTAGAGCAGAAATAAATGAATAGAGACCAAAAAAACCCAAAAAAACAAAAAACAATAGACCAGATCAATCAAACCAGGAGCCAGTTCTTTAAAAAGAACAACAAAATCAATAAACCTTTAGCCAGGCTCATCAATAAAAGAAAGAGAAAGGCTGAAAGAAAAAAGAGAGCTCAAATAAATAAAATCCAAAATGAAGGAGGAAAAGAACAACTGATACCACAGAAATGCAAAGGATTCTAAGACAATGTTATGAAAAATTATATGCCAACAAATTGGACAACCTAGAAGAAATGGATAAATTCCTAGAAACATATAACCTTCCAAAACTGAATCAAGAAGAAATGGAAAGTTTGAGCAGACTGATTATTAGCAATGAAATGGAATCAGTAATTTAAAAACTCCCAACAAACTTAAATATAGGACCAGATGGCTTTATAAGTGAATTCTACCAAATATTTAAAGAAGAGTTAACACCTATTCTTTTCAAATTATTCCAAAAAATACAAGAGGAAGGAAAGCTTCCAAATTCATATTAGAAGGCCAGCATTACCCTGATACCAAAAGCAGGTAAAGACACTACAAAAGAAGAAAAAAAATGTATGTGTTTTTTAATAATATTCTTCTGTATAATTTCCTTGTAATCATATTTATAAGCACTTTAGAAATATGAATAACATTTCTTCAATTTACTTTCAATCTCTAGACAGGTGGGCACATCATTTAGTAACTATAGATCTCAGTCCTACTTTTTTTTCAGACTTCTTATAATCATTTACTTCAGACACTTTTTTTTTCCTCCCCAAATATTATCTTTCAAAGAGAGGTTTGTTGGAAATGGGCTGGATTTGCTTCACACTTATTCACTGTTTAATGGAAGGTCCCTGCCCAGGAGAACAAGACGGTGATTGCTTGGCAATAATCCAGTATGTCTTCTATCAGGGGGTTTTCTTTCTATAAAAACAAAAACAAAACAAAAACCCCCTTTACTCTTAAAAAATATTTATTAAAAAAATCTTAATTTTTTTTAACATTTGTTTTTCATTTGAGAGCTTTCAGCTTCATTTTCTGGGGCTCTATGTGTAATGCTGCTTCCTAGACCTCCTGAGTTTTTTGCATTGCACTCCTCAATAAAACTGAGGATCTTCATAGCATTCCTATTTATTTTGTGCTTCTGAATACTGCATTAAAACAACAGAACTCAATTGCCACACTATTTTTCTTAGAAAATACTCTCTCATATAATATCCCAGATCATCTACTTTCCCACATGCAATCATTCAGGGGAAAAAAAAGAAAGATTTTTGTTAAGAACTATACCCATTGGATTTTAACTTTCAAATCATTGAAAAATAGTCTGAAAAATGTTAGAATTAAAATGAGCTCTTTTACTTATTATCTTATTACCTATCCTCCTTGAGATGTCTTTTGTGAGTTCATAGTTTTATTTCTTTTTTTAAAAGATTTTATTTATTTATTAGATATAGGGAGAACACAAGTAGCCAGAGCAGCAGGAAGAGGCAAAGGGAGAGGCAGGCTCTCTGCTGAGCAGGGAGCCCAATGTGGGGCTCAATCCCAGGACTGGGATCATGACCTGAGATGAAGGCAGCCACTTAACCTACTGAGCCACCCAGGCGCCCCCGTAGTTCTATTTCTTAAGCTAAATTGGTGCTAATTGTTATTTGGGGGAATTGCTCTTATTTTTTATTTAAAGATGATATATCCCACTGCCTAACATACCTACATGTACCAACCTTTTTCATGATCCTGTTATACGCATCAACATTATTTTTGGTTTGGTGATCTACCAAGCACAGGATAATTGACTTAAAACATTTTTCCTTCTGGCTACCATTTGTACACATAGGAACATTTTCTAAGCACTAAGGGAAGCTTTAGTAAATAGGTAAAAAGACCACATTCTTGGGTAAATATACCACATTCTTAAATCAAAGGTGCATGTATCATGATACTGAGGCAAGACAAGAATGGACAAAGTAATATGTTTAAAATGAGTACAGAAGAAATCAGTGTCATAAAATGTGTAATTTTGGGTACACCAGGGATGTATAATAAGAAAATTGCAAGGACTACAAACCAGGAAAATAACTGGGATTAGACAACAGAATAGTCAACTATCAAGAGCCACTTGCATGGTTTGATTGCCAGGAAGCTTGTTAGACTACATTTAGTGATTGCCTTTTTTGAATAGGGGCATTCCAATTTGGTCATTCCAGTATTGTTTTTTAATGTGTTTTTCTTATTTTTAATTAAATTCTATTTAGTTAACATACAGTCCAATACCAGTTTCAAGAGTAGAATTCAGTGATTCATCACTTACATGCAATGCCCAGTGCTCATAAGAAGTGCCCTCCTTAATATCCATCACCCATCTGGCCCATTCCCCACCCACCTGCCTCCATCACCCTTCCGTCATTCTAGTTTCTAGTAGTGTTCATCTGTCACCTCTCAAAAGTAACCCTTGGTTATTGAATCTGAATCAGTTATTTTTTCAGACTCATTTTAAAGGAGTTCTAGTCTTTTACTTATCCCTACCAGTAGTCTTCTAAGCCAGTCATGTTCATTAATGAGAGCATTCTTCTTAATTGGTGCTATTTTTCCATCCTGACAATATCCTTGACAGTGCAATAATGGCAACAACTGTAGGGCTTCAGTTCAGCCTTATATTCAAAATTCACATTAAAATAATGGTGCCTAGAGATCTCCATGTCTATAGAAACTAATATAGATCTGGGACGACTTAAGTGCCATAGGCTTTGAAAAACAGCAGGAAGCAGTTGGAATCACTGTGTGAGGGACTCTGTTTACAAATCAAAATTCCCATTGGTGGCCCAGAAAATTAATATGGATTCTTGATCAGTGTTCTTAATCACTTTCTGTAAAACCATAGGTGTAGATACCTGGAATAAACTGCAGTAGCTTTGCATTGGCTATATTAATCATGCATGTGACAGAATTAAGTGGGTCAGCAAATTTACTTTAGAGACTGTATTTACGTAAATAGTTCCTAAATTTTCTTCATGCAGTGTGGATCACAGTGATTTCTCATCTGAAACAACCATGTTTGCTTGTGAAAAGAAATTTTATGATCAGGTAACTCATACACTAATAACTGACATGAAATTCTCAATTTGTCTACTACCACCATATCAACATCCCATGATTTGGGTATAAACTTACTTGTGTAATTCAATAAACCTACCAAAAATTTAGTAAAGTAGATACAACAAAATCAACACCTGGCAAGGTAGATGACATTGGATATTTGAATCACGTGTTGCTTTTCCCTGACATGAATGTATACAGTGTTCATACATACAGGTAGGAGTCTCCAGCTGATGGATTTAATGTCAGTATTTTCTTTATAAAAAAGGGGGTGATCATTAAGAATGAAGAGACATTGTCTTAGCATAGATGTCTTATTTCTAAGAATAACAAAAAGGGATTTTTTTTCATTACTGCTTTTCTTTGAAACAAAAGCATTGTTAAACAGTATTCATAAGATTATGAATATTCAAGCATTTTTGCTAGGTTCTAGCAATACATATAAAATGCTGCTTTCAAGAAGCTTATAGAAATAAGATCCAGAAATAAGATCATTAACTACCTGGACCATTACAGTACAATGGCAGTGGATTAAGACCACAGGTTAGGTGCAGTAAAAATTGTGATGGGGCCAAGAAGGGAAGCTTCTGGGGTGAGGAAGTTGTACATGAGCTAAGTCATGAAAAACTAATGGGGGTCATCTACAAAAAAGAGGGTTGTATGGATGCTGGTGTGCCAGGTAGAGGGAGGCACACCTACAAAAACAAGTTAAAAGAAAGTAGGGTACAATGAAAAATGTAAAAGTTGGGTAGTGTTAAGGGACATGGGCATCCCAAAATCTTTCTTAAGTATAGAGAAAGTACTTTATAACAATAAAACACTGAATATCCTTCTTAAAACTGGAATACCTAAAAGGATTAGCTGTAGGTAGCACTGACAAAAATCTCAAGAGCAACAGAAATTCTGAAAGGAGAGGCTTTAACTTAGAAGAGAAAGAGAGAAAGGCTGCTTGGGTTTCTTTTTAGTAGCTTTTTTTTTTTTTTTAGTTGAGGAAGATCAACAGGTGCCCCCAAAGAATTTGTAGACTTGGTATCATGAATAAGGGTGGATTTTAGTTCCAGCGTGTGAAATGACTTTAGGATCTCACTTAAATATTCCATGTTAGAACTCACAAAGTTCTTTGACAAAGTATCACCAGTACAAATAATACTTTTAATTCTATTCCACAAAAGCATTTATTGAACACTTGTGCAGAAAGTATGCCAAGGACAGGGATACAAAAGGACACAGTATATGGAAGTTTCTTCCTCAGAGAGAGTTAATAGTAAGAAAGAGAAGAATAGTACATAATATGTAGAAATAAAATACATGAGAAATGAGTAAATGCTATTAGAGATTTTGGAAGACTTAGAGAGGTAGTATTTGAATTTAACCTTGGGGGATTTTGAAAGGCGATGGTTGGGACCAAAAACAATTTTAGGACTATAAACAGAGGTTCCAAGGTTGATTAATTCTTATTTTCTATGTAGCAGCCAAAGTTGCATGAAACATTAATCAGATAATATTGCTCTTCTTCTACAGAAGAAGGAGAAAAGAGACCAAGGAAACTTTGTTCTGAATCATAAATAGCTAAATTTTTCAGGTTCTTATGCATCTCTTAGGGACAAAATTTCATTTCTAGTTTTAGATAGAGTTAAAACCCAGAATCCAATGGAGCAAATTAAACTTTTACTTAAGTCCACAATTGTTTGCAGCTAGGACTTCCTAATAGTCTGAATGCCTTTGACAAAGATGACCATGAGAATGTTTGTTCTTTAATTGGCTTTGTTACACTGAATGTTCACAGCATAGCTTCCAATAATACTAGTGGAGCCAACACAGACAAAACTCCAAAAAGTTTTGATTCCTTTGAACTAAGTTGAAAATATGGCACTACTCAGAAATGTTTGTCTAAATCACCTTGTGAATATGATTCTCCTTCCAATCCCCACATAGTTAAGTGAAAAATTAAGACCATTAGGCTCTATGTAATGGAAACAACCTTCACAACTTGTGACTATTTTAATGGATTGTAAAATGCCTCCTTGCTTCAAGTGACACTACCTACTACAGAAATGACATTATGTGCACTTAAACTTGGAACACATTCATGGACATGAACTTTCACATCTTAAGCAGAGAATGGCATTTCTAAATGGATCTGTGAATATTCTACAGCACTCAGTTCTTGTTGCCATGAACTTTCTACCAGAACATTTCAGGAAACATTTGCCTTAGAAGATATTCTTTTAGTCAATGACATTTATTGATTGGTATGGTCTAATTTGAGGTATTATAAATATTAAATTTTTTAAAAAGATTTTATTTATTTATTCGACAGAGAGAGATCACAAGTATGCAGAGAGAGAGAAAGGAGGGAGCAGGCTCCCTGCTGAGCAGAGAGCCTGATGCGGGACTCGATCCCAGGACTCTGAGATCATGACCTGAGCCGAAGGCAGAGGCTTAACCCACTGAGCCACCCAGACGCCCTATAAATGTTAAATTTGATTAGAGAAATTTCACATATCCAACCTATCTATGAAATCAACAGTTCAAAATACCTAAGGAATTTCCAGATTTCTTGTTGGAAGATGGAACAATACTGTGATAGAAGCAGAACTGCTTTAGAGGTCTTTTTATTTAAAATTTTTTTATTATGTCAGTTAACCAGCATATAGTACATCATATGTACCTGATGTTTCTGATGTAGTGTTCAATGATTCATTAGTTTTGTATAACACTAGTGCTCATCATAACACGTGCCCTTTTTGATACCCATCACCCAAGGTCTTTTGATTTTTAACTGATAAGTCACTAAATCCTGACTCTTGGTATAAGTGAGGAATGTATATTTAGTCATCTTAGATGGTTTGAACATAAAAGTTAGGACCACATATGACATTACTATCAGAGAACAGCTATATTCAAGGATTCTTATTTAGCGTGCTTGCAGAAAGAACAAATGTGCCAGGCATATGAACTATAGGAAAGAGTTTTTGCAAAACATCTCTTCAAGAATAAAAGAGTATCTCCTTAAAATAAAAGAATATCTTACATGGAGATAGGACTTTATTTTAACAAAGTATTGTATAGTATTTACTATTCAAAGCATACATTAAAAAATGAAAAAAATAAAAAGAATTGAATGAGATGAAATGATTCACCCTAGGACTAATTACTAGTAAGCTGTATTTACTGGTACTAGAATCTAAAGTGTTTTCTTCTTAATAGAATGTTTATTTTTAAATAACCCATTTTTCTCCAGCTTCTGTGTTTCCTTAGCTTTAACAGCCTGCACCTGGGACTCTGGAGGCTGCCACAAGGCTATAGGAGGTACTTTCCCTGCATAGAAAGCGAAATGTGGGGGATTTTATGTCTCTCCTGGGATGGTACAGAGTCAAGGACTAGGGCAGGGAGCCCAACCCCGCTCCTTACTCGAGTCAGGAAAAACAGGCATAATTTCTTACTCTAGAGCTCTCTGTGGGTCAGAGTGATGCTAGGACTCTTTCTGTAATCTTAAGCTTGGCTTTTTCCATTTCTTAGTTATCCTCCCATCAGCCCTTACTGTATATTGTTGGGAGTGCTTCCTTAATAAATCATTTGTATAGAAATCCTCATCTCAGAGTTTTTTTTTTCTTCCCCAGAACCTAGGCTAAGAAATTAAGTAGAAATTGAGAAATGTCAGGTTTTAATAGCCAGTCTAAGAACATATATTTCAAACATGAGGGAAATAAAAATCAAGCTTAAGCACCATCATTTTTCTTTCAGTTGGTTCATGACAAAAGACTGGTTATGGGAGTTGAAGTTTTTACTTTGTCATAAATTTATTTAACCTTTTTAGGCCTGGATTTTCATCTGTACACTGGGAGATAATAGTAATTTCTCAATGTTGCAAATAGGTATTGTAATGATCAAATAAATAGAAAAGTATTTTATAAACTGTAAAATACTCAGTGGTTTTCAAAAGGTAAAAACGAAATGTACATTCCTGAGCTCAAAAAACACTCTCCTCAAGATTCTCATTCACAGATACTATAGATTTATTCAGATACGGTAAAATTAGGGAACCTGCATTTTTAACAATCTCCCTAGTTGATTCAGCTCAAGAGTGTCCAAGGTACATTCTTTTAAAAACACTGAACTATGGAAGATGACATGGTATCATCATCATCATCTACACAGAATAGTCTTAATCTCCTTCGGACTTCTCTGTATAAAATCTCATGTTTTGTTACAGTGTTTTAACATTATTAATTGATTCCCCATCATCTTCCCTTTACTTCTTAGCTGACACTAGCAAAACTTTTGTATGCTACCAAAGTAGGTAAAACAAAACAAATCCAACAGGACGACTACATAAACATATCAGAAAACACTTGAAAATGACCTGAAGGAAGTTCTTAAACATTAGCTTTGAATTATTTTTCATACAGACAGTGCTTATAGTGAGCCATTAATATTAAAAAGTTTAGTACAAAATAGCACTCTTCCGATTTAAAAAATAAATTCACCTGTAGCTCTCATCAAGTCATGAACATAGTCACACAAGAGTTAGATAAGAAATATGTACATCTTGCACTAATTATAATTTCTAAGTTTTGTATCTTGTGCAACTTCTGTGGTTCAAACTGACTCAGAGAATTTATATTGACATTGGAATTACCAGTTAGAAATAATAACTGCCTGGCTATTATTGCCAATTGGTGCTTTCTGTCCTTCTATATACTAAAGAAAAGTAGGTTCATGTTTACTTGACTTCAGTTCTTTTTTTTTTTTTTTAAGATTTATTTATTCACTTTAGAGAGGGGGAGAGAGAACACAAGTCAGGGGAGGAGCAGAGAGTGAGGGAGAATGTCAAGCAGATGCCCTGCTGAGCACAGAGCCCAATCTCACAACCCTGAGATCATGACCTGAGGCAAAATCAAGAATCAGATGCTCAACTCACTGAACCATCCAGCCTAGTTGACTTCATTTCTATGTATCCGAACACCAAAGGCACTAAGAAAAATGTTCGAAGGTCTACTTGCAACCATATATATGTATTTTTTTTTAATTTACATGTGATGCAAATTATTCCAGCTAGTAAAATTTTGAACTGTTAAACTGCAGTGCAACAACTTAAATTCTTTAAAGGGGAATAAAGGCATTATATACTCTGTTGGACAAATTCAGTGATTTCATGCTTTTTCCATGCTGACGCCTCCCAGATTCCTATCTCCAGCTCAGAATTCTGTATTCCAGACTCCCATAACCAACTGCTTAAATAATGTGCATTATAGGCATCTCAAAACCAACTTGTCCGCAACTGCTACATATCCACATCATTCTACCAGTTGATCATGACCAACTGAAAAGCCAAATGAAGGAAAAGCCCAAACTAATAAATTTGGATTCTTCAGTTACTCCCCCCTTTTCTCATATTCAATATCTAATTTATCTTATTGTCATGATACATTAAAATATGTAATACATACCATGCTGTTTCCCAAAACTTTTCAGTTACTCCCCATTTCACTCAAAAGAATTATTGTAATGATCTACATATCTCTCAGTGATACAAAACCATGTCCTCTAGTGCTTTTAATACTTTATCACATACGACTTCCCACATGAACTGACTACTGGCCCTCCTTGGCCAAGTCTTCTTACATGCTATTTCTCAACATATCTATCACTATAGTATTATTTGATAACTATTATATATTTAATGATAATTATTTGATCCTGTATTTTCATCTGTAAACTGAGAGATAATAGCCTCTCATCTTCTACTTTTGCTTTTTTCACAATAGCCTGATCATCTTTTCACATCCTACAGAATTAGGTTATCATATTTGTTGTTTACTTTCTGCCCACTTCTTCCAAATATTAATTGATTGAGGAAAGGGGTTTCTTTTTTTAAAAATCCTAGCTAGCATATTTTTAAGCACCTAGAAAAATGATTGGCACATGATAACTAATCAATGAATATTTATTGAGTGAATGAATTCATGTAACTAAGGGACTAAGGAATTCATGGAAACGAAGGAACACCATACATTTGAGGAAAGCAAGTAGTGATAGAAGAGGTCCAGAATAAACAGAAGAATTTGCTCTGATGGAAATGGATAATCTGGGTAATATAAAAGAACATTAAAATATTCTAATTAGAATCTTTAGTTGTCAGATATTGTTTAACTTATCAGTATTGGTAAGCTATAAAAGGACCAAATGAGAACAAGGAAAAGATCTTGAAATAAACTATAGATGAAATTAAAACAAGCTAAAAAAAAACCAGAAGAATTTGAGGAAACATCATTGGAAACTTCTCAATATAAAGTAGCACAATAGGAGAAGCAAAATGTAATAAAAAATTAAGGAACACAGAGGATGAATTTAAAAGGTCCAATTTTCATAAGAGGAGTTCCATAGAGGGGACACAGGTGAAAATAAAGGGAAGGAAAATGGCTAAGACTTTCACAATGGAATATAAAATCTTTAGATTGAAATAGGCCAGAGAATTTCATTCAGGATAAAGATACATAGCACCTCTCAAAAATTTTCAGAACAAAAGTGATCTAATGCATACTCTCTCTCATTATCTATGTATCTATGTATCTATGATCTATTCTACACTTGCACTAAAAACAGTACTTAGGAATAAACTTAGGAGGTGAAAGACCTATACTCAGACAACTATAATACACTGATGAAAGAAATTGAAGACAACACAAATAAATGGAAAGACATAACACGCTCATGAACTGGAAGAATATTGTTAAAATGCCATACTACCCAAAATAATGTACAAATCCAATGCAATCCCTATTAAAATACCAACAGACTTTTTCACAGAACTAGAACAAGTAACCCTAAAATTTGTATGAAATCACAAACGATCCTGAATAACCAAAGCAGTCTGGAAAAAGAACAAAGCTGGAGGTATCACAATCTCAGCTTTCAAACTACACTACAAAGCTGTAAAAATCAAAATAGTTTGCTACTGACATAAAAACAGACACATAAATCAATGGAACAGCTTAGAAAACTCAGAAATTATTCTACAATTACATGGTCAATTAGTGTGGTAGTAGGAAACAAGAATAGGCAATGAGAAAAAGATAGTCTCTTCAACAAATGGTGTTGGGAAAACCAGAGAGCTACACATGAAAGAATGAAACTGGACCCCTCTTTACACCATACACAAAAATGAACTCAAAATGGATTAAAGACTAAATGTGAGACCTCAAACCATAAGATTCCTAAAAGGGAAAAAACCGCTGTGATCTTTTGGACATTGGCCTTAGCAACATTTTTTTTTTTTTTTTAGATATGTCTCTTCAGGCAAGGGAAGCAAAAGCAGAAATCAACTATTGAGACTAAATCAGAATAGAACACTTCTGTATAGCAAATGAAACCATCCATAAAATGAAAAGGCTACGTACTCAAGGGGAGAAGATATTTTCAAGTTGATATAATCAATAAAAATATATAAACTGTACAGCTCAATACCAAAATAACACATAATCCAACTGAAAAATAGGCAGAAGACCTGAATTATCGGAAAATGTGAATAAAAACCACAATGAGATAGCCCCTTAAACCTGTCAGAATAGCTATAACCAAAGAGACAAGAAGTAAGTATTGGCAAGGATTTAGAAGAAAGTAACTCTTCTGCCCTATTGATGGGAATATGAATTGCTGCAGTCACTGTGGAAAACAGTATGGAGGTTCCTCTAAATATAGAATTTCCATAAGATCCAGAGATTCCACTAGTAGGTGTTTACCCAAAGAAAACAAAACATTAATTTGAAAACATATATGCACCCTTATGTTTATTGTAGCATTATTTACAAAAGCCAAGATATGGAAGCAACCCAAGTACCTAATGTGTTTAGAACACATCAAGATGATGTGTTCTTGGAGTGCCTGAGTGGCTCAGTGGGTTAGGCCTCTGCCTTCATCTCAGGTCATGATCCGGGCATCCTGGGATCGAGCCCCACATTGGGCTCTCTGCTCAGCAGGGAGCCTGTTTCCCTTCCTCTCTCACTGCCTGCCTCTCTGCCTACTTGTGATCTCTGTCAAATAAATAAATAAAATCTTTAAAAAAAAGGTGTGTTCTAAACATGCAGTGTAATATTACTCAGCCATAAAAAAGAATGAAATCTTGCCATTTGCAACAATATGGATGGACCTAGAGGGTATTATGCTAAGTGGATGAAGTCAGAGAAAGGCAATACCAGATGATTTCACTCATAAATGGAGTCTAAAAAACAAATGAACAAACAAAATCAGAAACAGATATAGTACAGTGATACTGGTGGTTTCCAAAGGGATATGGTGACTGCAAAATGGGTAAGGGATGGTGGGAGATACAGGCTTCCAGTTATGGAATGAATATCACTGACATGAAAGGTACAGCATAAGCAGTGCAGCCAATGTTATTATAATAGTGTTGCATGATGACAGATGGAGATACACTTGTGGTGAGCATGGCGTAATGTATACACTTGTGGAATCATTCTGCTGTACACCTGAAGCTAATGTAACATTGTGTGCCAACTATACTTAAATAAATCAAAAGAAAAAAACAACAGAGTATCTTTAAAATCCTTAAACAACAAAGCAGAATTACAAACTCAGTGAAGATTTCTTCTAAAAAATTAAAGTGAAATAAAAACGATTTTAGGAATATCTAAGGAAATGTATGATTAATAGCTAATACTACCAAGAGATAGTAAAGTTCTTTCAACTGAGGAACAATGATTCCAGATGGAAGCCTAGATCTTCAGAGATAAATATTACTGGAAATTCTGAATATACATATTTTTAAGACTAATGAGTGCTTAAAACACTAGTAATACTAGTGGTATATAGCTTACAAATGTAAGATAAAATATAGACAACAATAAGATATAGGCAGGAAGGTACATAAATGCAATTTTACTGTTATAAGTCTTTATGTGGGGGCACCTGGGTGGCTCAGTTGTTAGGCGTCTGCCTTTGGCTCAGGTCATGATCCTACGGTCCTGGGATCGAGCCCCACATCAGGCTCCCTGCTCGGGGGGGAGCCTGGTTCTCCCTTTCCTACTCCCTCTGCTTGTGTTCCTTCTCTCACTGTGTCTCTTTCTGTCAAATAAATAAAAAAAATGTTAAAAAAATAAGTCTTTATGTGTTACGTAGTAGAATATTAGGCAAAATGTTCTCTAATACATAAAGGATGTATTTGCAATTTCCATAGCAAACCTAAATAAAATACTTATCCAAAACAGAAAACAAAAAGATTGTAAATGTAAGCTGGTGTTTATCAGCAATTACATAAAATGGCAATTGTGATTATGCACTGATGACACAATTTTATACAGAGAAAATCTATATGTATCTAGATGCATAATAAGTACAGTACTCAAGGTAAATAGATTTTAGGTTGGTACAACAGAAATATTTCAAAACTGAAAAAAGTCACATATGACTGCATCAAATACTCTTTCAAATACATGAACATAAGTATAAGAAATGTAAAAAAACTTTTACACTTAAAACTACCAAAAACTGCTGAATGAAATTAGAGAATATTTGTATGAATGGAAAGGTATTTTATGTTCATGGATTGGGAGAGTCAATATTGTTGAGATGTTGATTTTCCGCAAACCGATTTGCAGACTTGCCTTACAATCCCACTCTAAGCCCTAGAAGGACTTTGTTTTGTATTAACAAACTAAAATTTATATGGATGTGTAAGGGACCTAGACAAAACAATAATAAAAAAGAAATAACTGAAGGTCTTACACTACATGATTACATGATTTCAACAATCTGTAAAGCTACATAACTGTATAACTGGCAAAAGGATACTTATATAGATCAATAAACAGAATGGAGTTCAGAAATAGACCACAAATTATCTTCAACATAGATTAAACAAAATTATTTAAAAGGAAAAATAAAGGACTGTGTGATGTGTATGTAAACATACATATGTATATAGATAGAAAATGAACTTTTACCCCCTAACTTTGCTTGTATCATATATATAAAATATTATTTTACCTACATCTGAAAAAATGAATATATATATTCTAGATATAAACATAAGTGAATGTTTTTCTGACCATCAAGCAGGCAAATATTCTTAACACAGAAGAGACACCATAAAAGAAAAAATATGAAAAATTATAATTTATAAAATTCAGGATTTCTGTAATCTGAAGACATATAGGAGAGTGAAAATGCAATCTACGGACTGTATGAGATACAGGATATGAAACAAAAAAGTGATACGTAAAATACATAGCAAACTTCTACCAATTAGGAGAAAACAAACACCCTAAATAAAAAAAATAGTGGAGAAAAATATCCGCATGGATACTTTAAAGAAGAAAATTTTCAAATGGTCAAAGAGCATATGAAAATTTGGTAAGATGGAGCGGAGAAATGAGTTGGGGGAAATCAGAGGGGGAGACAAACCATGAGAGACTGTGGACTCTGAGAAACAAATGGAGGGTTTTGGAGGGGAGGGGGGTGGGGGGTTGGGTGAGCCTAGTGGTGAGTATTAAGGAGGGCACATACTGCATGGAGCACTGGGTATGGTGCATAAACAATGAATTCTGGCACACTGAAAAGAAATAAAATAAAATGGAAAAGAGAAAATTTGGTAAGCATTATTATTCATCAGTGGAAAAGCCACAATGAGATAATGTTACAATGTGTGATATTAAAAATTCTGATGAGTAGAAATGTGGAACAAAGGAAATTTTCATAAACTGGTAATATTGTAAAATGCTATAGACTTTTGATGAACTAGTAATTTCTTTCAAGTTTACATACAGACATGCTCTATGGCACAACAAATCCACTCCTACGTACTCGAGAAATAAGTCTGTCTACAAAAAGACATGCATGAGAATATTCTCAGCAGCTCAATTTGTAATAGTCTTTGACCTGAAATAATCCAAATGCCCATCAGCAGGAGAAAATATACATGAACTTTGGATATTTGTAACAAAGGATGACTCTTCAACAATATATAAAAAAAAGGTACTATTGATACACACTAACACATAGCTGAATTTCAAAAACATGTTGGATGAAAGAAGATAGACATAGACGAGTATGTATTATATTATTTCATTTTTTAAGATGTTCAGTAACATGCAAAATTAATTTGTGAAGACAGAAATTAGGCTACTGGACCAAGTAACAAGAATGCTTTGTGAAGTGATAGATTTTTTTTTCTTTTGTGTTTTGGGTAATGGTTTTATCATGTGTACATTTCTCAAAATTCTTCAAGCTTTACACTTACGATCTATGTATTTAATGAATTACAAATTATATCTCAAAATATTGCTAAAAAACCAAAAATGATATCTAGAATTACTTATCACATGCTATCTACAGAGAACTCTAGAATTAAATGTCAGACCTAAATACTTTATGAACTCTTAGGAAGACAAATAAGAATGGTAGCTATAGACTTTGATAGAATTCTAAGGTGTTCCTTTCCCCAGCTTCTGCTCTGATTTTGTTCTAGGCATATTTAGGGTCAAAAGAGGGCTGACTTTTCTTTGGAAGCATTTGGAGTATGGCCCTGAGAATTAAATTAATTTAATATTTGGTCACTGTGAGGTCATCAGGAGACTCTCATTTTAACCTTAATATCAGAAATTTCCAGTAATTTTTCTCAACAAAACATCATTTTCAGGTACGTTAAAAAAAAAAAACCCACAAACAAAAAACCCCAAACTCAAATTAACTCAAACTCAAATTTTTCTAAGGCTTTTTCCTACTGGTTCATACCCAAAATTTGGATTTAAGAAGCATTTAAATATTTAGTAATAGACACATGTATCTTAGCTGGTAATTATTCCTCAGTTTCTGGGTACTAATTTGTAGGAGGCAAAATATATTTTCAGTCTGTGACACTATTATATCTCTTGAAATTTCTTGTTATTCTTTATGTAGACCAAAAAATTCACCTTGATGCTATGGGGGAAAAACTCTGTTTTTCTGATAGTTGCTGAGCAACATTTGTTAATAATAGATATTGTTTCTTTCCTCATCTCTTTTCTACTTAGAGTGGGAAGAAAATGCTTTACATCTTCACAGTCTGGGGTACTGGTTCTCCAGATATGACTGGTAATAATTGCTGCAAGCAGCTCTAGTGCATCTCAAATGTCAGTGTCCCCCAAAACTGTTTTCTGAAACCCAGCCCTGTTGACTTAGCTGCTTGCCATTCGTTTCTCATGGTTTTGTCAAGGTTTGTAGTCTATCACATTTCAAGGTCAAAATCGTATTCCTTTCTTCTAGATTTCTTACACAGATTATTTCAGAGCCTATGAGGTTCAATATCTCTTACCAAGTAAAATATTTTCTTGTTTGTTGATGACAATTAATGGCTAGGACAATTCTACGAAATGCAATTCAAACTTAACACAAACTGAATTCATACTGATACCAAATCCTCTTTCTCTCTCTCTCTCTCTCTCTCGGTTTCTTCACATACTGAGATAGGTCTGACTATTGTGAAGAGTCTCAACAAAGCTTCAGGGTAAAGACCTCCAATCTAGAAATGATATGGGAATCAACACACTCTCCTTTTCCCTATCAACCTTGTAGAGTGTAGAGAAATCCCTGGAAGAAGAGATGGAGAATAATACAGATTCATTTTTTTTATTCCCTATCTACTTGTAACTGTTGACACAGAGGGGCTGTCTGCTGATATTGACCAGATTGAGATAACTGATTAATGTTATCCCTAAAGAGAACACTGCTTGGGGGCACCTGGGCAGCTCAGTGGGTTAAGCCTCTGCCTTCAGCTCAGGTCATGGTCTCAGGGTGCCAAGATCGAGTCCCACATCGGGCTCTCTGCTCAGCAGGGAACCTGCTTCCCTTCCCCCTCTCTGCCTGCCTCTCTGCCTACTTGTGATCTCTGTCTTTCAAGTAAATAAAAATAAAATCTTAAAAAAAAAAAAGAGAACACTGCTTGTTTAATCTACGGGGAAGCAATGGTGTTTAAGAATTGGTCAGTGCCTATGCAGCAGCTTCTAAGTAAGAGTACTACAAACCTCATTTTCCTTTCCTTTCATTCAGTAGCAACTTGTAGGAATAAGACAGCGGTAGAAATGATACTACCTCACACTCCATCTTGAATTGCCCCACAAAGCTGTTCATCAAAATTAAAGTAAAATTAAATTATACACTTACAGCCTAATCACCTAGGCCATTGTATCACAGTTTAAAAATTTTAAGCATAGTCAAGGTGATCTCATTATAAAACTTGAGGTTTCTTGGGGATATATTAACACTTTGATATTTGGAGGATACAGTAACTCCTTTACTCCTGTTCTTATTGAATATGAATATACATGACGTCAGTGTTTTGAAAATATCCCCTGTGTGTTATAAAGCAAATAAAGGGTTTCTCCAAAAGGAAAGCATTACAATAATTTGCGTAGAGAAATTAGGGTTATGGATTTTTAAAAGATAATTTTAAATCCATGTGTTTAATCTTTATAGAAATGGGCACCAGAGTGAAAACACGGAGACAGGAAGCCAGGCAAGAGACCGGTAAGTGCCATTAGAGAAAAGTACCGTTAAGACATTCAGTGAAGTGATTGGATTCAAGATATATATATATTGTGAACAAAACAGCTTGCTATTGAATATAACACAGAGGATGAGGAAAAGAGGATTCCTGGTTTAGGAATTGGGAAGACTAAAACAAAAACACTTTGGATGTGACACATTTATAAGCTGTGAAGAAAGGTTTTCTTTTTTAGATCACTTCATCCCACAGAGGACCCATCAAGTTCTCCAGTAGGCTACCGGCCTTTCATTAAAGAATGGGAGAGTCAGGGTACAGTCTGAAATACATAGACTAGAGCCCCGGATTCAGCTGTGGGATGTTGGGGACACATTTTACCACTCAGCCTTGTTTCCTCACCTATAATACAGGTCAATGACCTTGTCTCTGCAAAGTTTTTTGTAAAGGTCAAAAGAGATAATGCGTGAAAAAAATGTTGTTTGATGGAAGTTAAAGTTGTAATAATTGTGCCTTTTAACTTTCCTGAGTATTGCTTATCATATTGTCATATCCAAACAGGGACTTTTTGAATGTTCAGTTTATTTTGATGTAAACATTTTACTGGTATTAAGGTATATAAATTCACTTAAAGGATATATAATTATTTTATATTACTTATATGACAATATACATAAATATTTGTGTAGGCTTATATAAACTAACCAAAAACAACAGAATGAGAAAAAAATTTAACCAAGCCTTTTTTTAATGCACATAATACTTCCGGAAATAAGTAAGGAATATGGTAGCAAAGAAAGATCTTTTTCAGAATTATTTATTCTTTTCAATGCTAGATTGGTCAAGGAATGCCTAAAGCTTTACAGCTAATGTCTCTGGGGCAGATCAATTTTCTGATCTCCTACCGCTTCCCCAACTGGAGCCTGTCATTTTTCATACTGACCCGCTCACTCATTCGACTCTGTAGCACTATATATATTTTTATTTTCTTTCTAAAGATTTTATTTATGTATTTGACAGAGATCACAGGGAGGCAGAGAGGCAGGCAGAGAGAGAGGAAGGGAAGCAGGCTCCCCGCTGAGCAGAGAGCCCGATGTGGGACTCGATCCCAGGAACCTGGGATCATGACCTGAGCCAAAGGCAGAGGCTTTAACCCACTGAGCCACCCAGGCACCCCTCTGTAGCACTATTTAAATAAGAATCAAGAGAGTGAAAATCAAGAGACCTTCCAGTTGGAAGGAGTTTTTTTGTTTTGTTTTGTTTTTCTGCTCTGTTTCTCTCCAGTAGCACCATATTAGTCTCTCTCAGTACTTTCCACTGTCATTGTAATATACATGTGCATGTGTCCTATCACACACACCTATACATATGTGGATATGTATGTATATCCATTCTATAGCACATGTATTGTACTGTGTATGTTAACGTTCTTTATGTACACCATCACTTTCTAAGTTAATACTTTCTGTAATAATCTAGCGCCCAGTTTATACTGAAAGGTCAAATTTATTCCAGATGAACAAAAGAATTACTGGTCACGTGGATGGCTAGACAGATGAGTAAAGTGTTTAGGCAAGACTCAAAACAGTTGGAAAAATAGGCCGATTATGTTATTTTAATGGTATTTTATTTCTGTATTTTATTGCCTCTCTTTAATCTCATGTTTAGAAGACTTTTTTAATAGCATTCACATTCATTTATTCATTCAGTAAATATATTTAAATAAATGCTATGTCCAAGGTGCTCTGCTAGATATTGGGAATACAATAGTAAAAATAAAAATAGTTTCTGCCTTCATATTATCACCTTTCAAGATACGTGCTTGACCTAAAGTGTGGATTAACACCTGATTTGCAAAATAAACTAATCAAAGATACCCTTCGCTTGGGCTGTCCTCCCTCACCCCTGCCACACTTTCCCAATGACTGCTTCTCAAAGTTTGTGGGCCAGGTTGACATCTGCATTGTCAATGCACAATTATAATAATTACTTATGAGTTTGAAGGTTTGCAGAGGCTATCCTCTCTCCACGAATACAAATAAAGTAAACTTTTCCAAACTTTAGAGATATTACTGATTTTTCTTAAAGTATTGGAGGTAGCAGATGAAATAAACTAAGTCACTTCATTATCTCCTATCCTATGTAAATGATTTTTAAAAGAGAAATATATTAGGTGGATTATGCTTCATTGGATACTTAGAAGAAGCATACTACATATTTTCCTACCGAAGGAATGAAGCCACAATGGTTTCATGTTAATAAGGCTTTAAAGTGTACACAGTAAGTTTTACAGCATTTCCTCTAATAGACCACAAAATTAAAAGTTATTTGTCTCAATGGCCTGAAGGAGTCAGTGAAGCGAGAAGGTTGTATGGCAAGCAATTTATCTTAATCCTCTCTGGCCTAAAAATAAGTTACATGGGCTGATTCAAATTTTACCTAAGATTTTTAACTTCCATTAACTTTCATTGTTTTTATGACATTGTTTTTATAAACCAGACATCTTGAAAAAATAGGTGAAACAAAAATCAAGGTAGGAAAAAGGCCAAAAAGCTGTTAGAACTTCAATGTGTACATGGAATGGTAAGGGAGTAGAGGCAGAACGATTGTGTTGAAAATATCTTGGAGCCAGGCAGTCAGAAAATATGGATTTAAGTCTCGACTTAGCCATCTTCCCAGTGGTTTTATTCTAATCACAAAATCTCTCAGCCTTTGTTAGTTCACAGAAGGTGTGACACCATTCACTGTATTGCTGCAAGGGTAAACAGGGTAAAGGGATAAGTGTATATAAACATCATTTGGTAAACTTAGTAGAAATAGTAATTATACCTTCAAGAAGCTTGCCACTAATGGGGAAGTGAGAGCTGGCAAAGAAGCTCAAAATTTAAAAACATTTTCTAAGAAGGCTATGTGTTAAATTGTGTCCCCCTCCAAATACCTACGTTGAACGCCTAACCTCCAGTACTTATAATGTGACCGTATTTGTAAGTAGGGTTGGGACAGATGTAATTAGTTAAGATGAGGTCATACTGGAGGATGGTGAGCTATGACTGTTGTCCTTACACAAAAGAGGAATTTGGACACAGACATACAGGCAAGGTAGATGACAGGAAGAGACACAGGAGAAGATAGCCATCCCCAAACCCAGAGACAGTCCTCGAACAGATCCCTTCCTCACAGGTCTCAGAAGGAACCAGTTCTGTGGTTGTCCTGATTTCTGACTTCTACCCTTCAGAACTGTGAGACAGTAGACTTATGTTGTTAAAAACAACAGTTTGTGGCACTTCATTAAAGCAGCCTGAACAGACTGATAGAAACAGAAAAACGTAAGCCATTCCATAGGGTAAGGAAAGTAACCAAAGAATTGGAAGAGAGTGTCCTTCCAATTTCATTTTATTTTTGTCATCATTTTCAAATAGTGACTACAAATAGGGGATGGTTACTCAATAAAATTGACTACAATATTTTGGACATAATTTCTGTTGAAGCTACCTACTGTGCTATAGTACTTGAAAAGTTTAAAAACAGTAACTTAAGAATAACAATACAAAAAGATTCACAAATATGAAAAAAGAAAAATGTTAAGTTTTCACATCAGTGTATTTTATAGAAAAAGGAAAACTATTAATATTGAAAAATGGGGCACCTAGGAGGCTCAGTGAGCTGAGTGTCTGACTCTGGCTTTCCACTCAGGTCATGAGCTCAGGGTCATGAGACTGAGCCCTGCGCTGGGCTCCATGTTTAGCACAGAGTTTGCTTCAAAGTTTCTGCCTCTCCTTCTCTGCCTGCCCCTCCCTACACCTGCCCTCTCAAATATCAATCAATCAACCTTAAAAAGAATATATATCCCAAGAAGAGTCTTGGAGAGAAAATCAGTTTTCCCTATTCCTGTGGTAAATTGCTTAGCATGGTGCCTTAGTTGAGGCATTTGTCCTTCCCTTCCTTTTTTTCCCCCCTTTTTTCTCTGATATAGGAAGTAAACAATATATTCATATACCTCTGCCATCCCACCACCATTATTGTAAAGGTGATTACCTATGGCAGGTGAATAGAGCCAGTTATCGTAGCTAATGAATGTTGGTTCATTCAAATTATCATTCTATGAATAATAGGTAGACTGGAAAAATCAAGGTCATATCTTTTACTCTGAGGACACTCACATCACCAACTACAGACCAATCTCAGCATTTCTTGGCTGTCATCAGCAATGAAAAGTGGCTGCACCAGGTAGGTATGGTAATTCCAATCGAAGGAGTCTATTGAATGATGCATTTGCTTTCCATTAGGGCACGTAGTGCAGCATTATAGGAAGTTAGACTTTGCTATTCCATCATACATCAAAGTCAGCTTGCCAGTGTTATATTTATTGACCTGTCCAACTCTTTTTTCATGATTGATCACTTTTGCCACCCAAAGGTTTTCCCTGTTGCCCTGTCAGAGCAAAGTTCTCAACAGTGCTTTAAAAATTTAAAGTCCCCTTTATCTTTTCCCTGGGAAAATCTCTAATTTCATAAAGTCCCCTTTATCTTTTCCCTGGGAAAATCTCTAATTTCATAGACATCTACTATTGGAGCAGACATTGCTTTTGCTCCTCACACACATTCCCCCTTCATCACCACTGAAGGAAATCCCTGTGTTGTCTAGGGATGCAAGGTATTCACCTTCACATTTAATTTTTCAGACTTTTTTTTTTTTTACAGATTATCAGTAGTTTTGTGACCTAATTCTGACCAAAATAATATAAAAAGTGTTCCATTGGCTGGAGCTTACAGAAAAGTATTGTTTTCCTCATAAACAAAGGACAAATCATTCATTTACCTTTGACTTTCACTGGGCCTACTTTTTTCCTTGGCATGTGAACATGATAGATTTAGAAATACAATTTTGTGAACATGAAAATGGAACCGCTCAGTAAAGTGGCTGATGTTAAGTCCCTATGGTACTTCCAGGAGCTAACCTACCAGCTCTGGAATGGTTACCTCTGAACTTGTCAAGTGAGAAAAATTGCTCCCTGTTACATTTCAGTCATTGGCATTTGAGTTTTCTGCTATAGACAGATGAACACAGTACTAAAGGAGTTCACAGACTCAGTGGATAGGAGCAACCATTCTAGAATAGTTGGGCTTTGTAATGGTATTTTTATCAGGCAATAATTTTTTCTGCCAATCAATTTCAAGATCAAAATACCATATTTTAAAAGTTAAAACTTGTAGACTTTGGGGAAGAATTATATATGTAGAGCATTAGGTCTGTTTTCCTCTTTCCTTGTATAATTAAACATGTCACAAGAATCTGATGTCTTAATACAGAGAGCATAGAAAATGTTAGGTTTACTGACCTTTAGCAAGATACTAATATGGTGTGCTGGTCTTCCTTCTCTCCAGGTCCCAAGGCATTCTCTAGCTATAATTTAGTCCTCAGAGAGGTTCATACTGACGAATTCCATAATATGAAAGGTGAGAGGGAGGGAAGAAAGAAGCAACACGCAATAGACTGCCAACTTCCTCAGTTTCAGGATTTCACATTAATAAATCTTGGCAACACATGGATATATATGTCATGCATATGCATATTATGCTATGTATAATATATAATATGTATTATGTATAATATATAATAAAGAATTATTATTCTTATGTGCTGTTTTATGGAGAAACAACTCTTCTCTATGTCATATTGCTTTACTTTCCTAACTAGTTCACATATGTTCAGTGGCACAAACCCAGGGAAATAAGCCATAGGCATTTTGCTGATAAAAGTAAATATATCTGGGCTGCCTGGGTGGCTCTCGGTTGGGCTCCTTGCTCTGCAGGGAGCCTGCTTCTCCCTCTGCCTCTGTCTACCACTCCACCTGCCTGTACTCTATCTCTCTGACAATAAATAAATAAAATCTTTAAAAAATATATATATCTTGACTTCTTCACTCATAACTATCTCCAAAAGATAGTTTTTTAATTCTGACATCTGAAAAATGACTATAATGATTTTTTTTCTAGTGTATGTATTAGTAAGCAGAGTTACCACTACCCATTTTATTACATCCCTGAAAGCAAAGCTAATTTTCATGTGGGTCCTTTAAGTAGATGGATAATTAAATATCTATGTAAAATTTACAGATAATGATCTTCATATTAACTTTAAATTCTCTTGAAGATTTATGAAAATGATATTTTTTCAACTTAGGGAGAATGCTGTAGCCACAGACCTTCCATGAAATAACTGATATATTAATGATAAGGAAATGAAACCAGTCTCTGATCAAGCTCTGGAATGTAAACAGGTTGGAGGGAGTAATCACTTATTACCGCCTAGCTTACATTTTATCAGTAACTCTGGGCACCCAACAAGAATAGATATACATAGAAATAATTCCAAAGAAAGAATAAACACCATGATGGATGCACAAAATTCTCTAGGACTTAAAATAAGATAATTTGTTGATTCTTAGTATGTCCTCCTAGGAGTTTCGCTTCTCTTTAAGTGGCTATTGAATGTAGAACAGAATCTCCCAAACTTGGGAGGTATGTGAATTTTACATTTGATTTCTCCCAGTTCTTTACCTGTTAGATGCTGTGGTCTCATTTTTTGCTTTGCTTAGAAATATAAAGCCTGAAATCTAACACATACTCTCCGATCCTTCATTCCAGTTAGGGTAAAAATGGTTGATAATATCTAAAAAGTTTCTCTCCTGGGAGTACTTACATTTTAACAATGACTAAAATCTAGACTGAAAAGGAAAAAAAGGTATTTCAGGCAAGGACACTGAAGTGGCTCCAGACCAGCACAAATGAACATTTTTAATATGAAAAGTAAAGCAAAGGAAGGGAGAATCTTTTGCTAGCATAATACTTATCATTCAACTCAGAAAGAAACAAAGAGATTTCATTCAGTGTCCATAATAATTATCATCTTATTACCCTATTGCTATGTAATAAACTCCCTTCAAATGTAGAAGTTTAAGACAATTTATTATTATTTTTCATGGTTCTGTGGTTGATTGGCATACCTGGGTGATCTGTCTTAGGGACTCTCATGCAGTTGTAGTCAGAGGGACAATGGAGCTAACCTAAAGCTTAAATGGGCTGCATATCCAAAATGGGTCACTAATGTGGCTAATGATTAATGATTACTGTTCACTACACACCTAGGTGGGCTTGTTGACTCAAGAACTTACATATGCCTTCTCTATGTGCCTTGGACTTTTTTTTTTAATTCTTTATTTGAATTCAATTTAGTTAACATTTACAGTATTAGTTTTAGGGGCAGAATTTAGAAATTAATCATTTGCATATAACACTCAGTGCTCATTACATCAAGTGCCCTCCTTAATGTCCATCACCCAGTTAACCCCAACCCCCCACCGAACCTCCCCTCCAGCAACCTTCTGTTTGTTTCCTAGAGTTCAGCTTCTCTTAAAGTTTGCCTCCCTCTCTATTTTCACCTTATTTTATTTTTCCTTCCCTTCCACTATGTTCTTCTGTTTTGTTTCTTAAATTCCACATATGAGTGAAATCACATTTCTTGCAGCAAGATGGCTTAGTTGCACAAGGGTGGTCCCCAAAATGAGTATTCCATGAGACTTAGGAAGAAGCTCTAAAGGTTCTTAAAGATTTTATTTATTCATTTGACAGACAGAGATCACAAGTAGGCAGAGTGGCAGGCAGAGAGAGAAGAGGGGAAGCAGGGAGCCTGCTGAGCAGAGAGCCTGACACAGGGCTTGATCCCAGGACCCTGAGATCATGACCTGACCTGAAGGCAGAGGCTTTAACCCACTGAGCCACCCAGGTGTCCCAGGCTCTAAAGGTTCTTATGACTGCATCAGATGTCACAGAGAATACCTTCTGCTGCCTTCTATTGGTCACATATCCCATGAGTCAGATAAGCTTTTAATATTTTTGGATTGTGGGAGTGGCAAAGTGACATTGACAAGAGGGTATGGGATGAAGTACAGACCATCCTTTGAAAATGCAGCCCCCACATCCTCTATGACAAGACGGTCATTGCTTCACAATTTCCATTCTGTCATTACATTTTAAAATGGATTTCTAGAATTATAACTGGGCCCATAGCTATTTCATTAGAAATAGTATATTCTAGGAGTGCCTGGGTGGCTCAGTGGGTTAAAGCCTCTGCCTTCAGCTCAGGTCATGATCCCAGGGTCTTGGGATCGAGCCCCACATCGGGCTCTTTGCTCAGCAGGGAGCCTGCTTCCCTTCCTCTCTCTGCCTGCCTCTCTGCCTACTTGTGATCTCTCTCTGTCAAATAAATAAATAAAATCTTAAAAAAAAAAGAAATAGTATTTTCTAGTTTGTTTTTTATTTGTTTGTTTGTTTTTTAGGCTCACTATAGACATTAGATCAAGTTCCAGGCAAGGAATGTGAGTGGAAGAGATATGCATGTTCCAGACCTTCTTAAAAGGGACACTGCTTACTTGCCATGGACTTCTCTTCCACAGTCTCTCCTAACTTGAAAATGATGAAGAGCAGAGCAACATTGGAAGCCTCATTTTGGTAACAGCAGTGTCTCCCTAACAGCCTTGAGCTCTCAATCTTGGAATTATTCCATGGGAGAAAAGTAAAGTATCTATTATAATTAAGTCACTGTATTTATTGGTCTTTCATTATAGCAGCTTGGGCCAACTGTAGAGACTGTACCCACATATACTACTTCCGAAATCCCTGGAATAATTATACATTATAAAATGGATACTTTACTGATTTATGCCTAAATCTTCTAATGCAGGGAATAGTGATATGGTGGGTAATGGAATGTGTTACTGAACTATTAAGTAAATTACATATATGCTTAGTCTTAAAAGAAGTATGGATGTCCTGTATCACTGATAAAATCACTGGTCCTTTTTCTCACCAATAATAAATAACTTTATTTTTTATTTTTATTTATTTTTATTTTTTTACTGATCTAGGTGAGTGTGGCTTGTGCAGACAAGGAGAGAAAGGGGATAAAATGGGAACTGTTTTCCATAATAATTCTTAAAGTTGAAGACAAGCATCAATTTTAGGAACTAAAACTATGATTTTGTTTCAACTGTAAATAATTATTACTGTTATTTCTGTTTAAAAAATCTTTGAAACAAATTCTGTTTATGTATATTTCTCACAATTACAATTACAAGAGCTTTCTAGACTCCATTGTTGAGGGAAAAAAAATCAGTTTATTCTAACTGTAGGAAAATGCATTTTAGAGATACCAGCCCACATTTTCACTTATGTCATTTAATCCATAAATATTTCAATTCAGTATTAGAATTTTTTAAAAAATAAGGAATTTCAAGAGAACTGCTTTTGTCCTTGGACTTTTGAGTATATATATCAAATTAATAAGGAAAGATACTTGTGTGCATTCCATTCTATCTGCTGCCTATATGTACTCTAATTTTCCCAGTCACAAACATAATAGCTCTTTCACACAATAAATTATACTTATTAATCCTTTTAGCTAAATCACATAACTTGGGTGAGCCAAGATTAGAGAGTTGGGGCAGAATGTCCCAGCCACAATATGAGAGCACTGAAAAGGTACAGAGCAATGGTAGGAATCCAGGGAAGGTTGAAAAATTGGGACTAATTTTTTATGATCATCTTCTCTCACCTTCCCCCTCCTAACACTATTAAGGTTTGAGATACGTTCATTCTTTTCTACTACCATGGTTTTGTTTCTTGCTTTACTGAATGGCCTTTTTAAAGATAGCTTTATTGTGGTACAGTTGATACACATATTTAATGTGATGAATTTAGGTGAGTATGTAAACACTCATGATACCACAACCACCATCATGGTAATAGATATATCCACTTCCCAAAGTTTCTGTGCATTCTTTTTCTTTTAATTGTAAGAACACTTAACATTAGATCTACCCTTTTAACAAAATTTGAATTATATTATACCCTCAAGTTTGTTCTCCAAAACTTTTGTCAAGAAATGTGCATAGAAACTGTATTCAATTGGGAATAAATGTCATAGGATACACATTCTTCCTTGAGGAATTAATAGATACAGATCCCATCATTTCCTAGCACTCAGAATTGCTATTGAGAAAGGCCTCCCTAGCATTTTAAATCACTGAACTACTCAAATACTTCAAGCTCTGAGAACTTTAGGTCAGGACCCAAGCTGTTTCAACACATACAGTTTGAAAAAAGCCTAGATTAAACAAACTTGTTTCAGTTCTTCTTATTGTAAAAACCAGAATCTATAGATGATTAGCTGAATAACAAGAACATTTGGGGTACTCCTCCTCTTATTTCCTGATAACCATATATCTTGGATAATGTTCATGTGTCAATATTTTTATTTAATTTTTTAAAGGATTTATTTATTTACCTCAGAGACAGACAGAGAGAGAGAGAGAGTGAGCAAGTGTGCCAGGGAAGGGCAAAGGGAGAGGGTATCTCAAGCAGACTTTCCACTGAGCATAGAGCCCTATGTGGGGTTCAGTCCTGTGACCCTGAGATCATGACCTGAACAGAAATAAAAAGTGGGATGCCAAGCTGACTGAGCCACACAGGTGACCCTAATTTTTAATAAAAAAAAATATTTACTGTCAAAGACTTATCCTTAGTTTCCTAAACTTATTTTTTTCCGGAGCTGAATTTTCTAGGAAGTGAGAGGGTACTAATCATTCCTGTTTCCAGTCCCGACAGTTGCTGGTGGATTGGCTGCTTCATTGCGTGTGTGTTCTTTCTCTTCAGTCTATTACCTTGCTGTTCCAGGCCCAGCAACCTTGTAACTAACTGTAGAGGTCCCCTTGTGCACAGAGATTAAGTTTTATTTTCTAAGGTCGCTAAATTGTTCAAAATCTCTTAGTAGACTTTCCTCTTCTAATTCAATTGTATTTTATCTGATCATCTGGGAGAAGCACTGGCAGATTTGTTTTGTGTTTTTCATTATTAATTTTTATTCTCCATCCACACGCTTGTCTTTCTATGTTTACTGATGGGTTTTCAAAAAGGAGTGTGTTTTCCCTTTGCTGCTTCCCTAGCTGTGGTTTTTGAAAAGCATTTGCTTTACCTGGTTTCTGCAAGAAAATTTTGTCGGAAGAAGAAAGCTTTACCTTGGCAAACTGTACACAAAGTCTATCATTTTATAGTCCCATCATCCTCAGAGGAACTGAAAGCATGGTATTAATTGAGACTGAGCTGATTCTTGCATCAAGATTCTAGAAATATATTTTATCGGCCTTAACAATTGAAAAACTTCACTATACATGATATACCGACTTCAAGCAATCACCAGTTTAGATTCAGGGCTTGTAGAAGTTTAGCCAACTCTGGGTCTAAAACTTATTTTGTTCTTATTGTTTATGAAGTTATCTTATCCTACTGAAAAAATAGAATATTTAAGGTATCAAGAGAATAGTTGACTATTTTTTAGTAAAAGCATATAAAATTGGGAAAACCATTTACCTAATGTGAACTGGGATAATTTTCATGAGTTTATAAAGCTAATCTTTCTCTTTGTATGAGAGTTTCTTGCAATATTGTTATTATTAAAATTATCATATCAGTTCCTACATTAAAAGAGAATTATATTATTATAATTTCTGGGTGCATTTTCCAAGAGTTCAGTTTTGAACGGCAAACCAATATGGAAATGCTTTCAATTACATAGGGCAAAAAGGTAGAAAGTGCGTACTAAAGTAAGAATAGTTATAGAAATTACAGTAGTCTATTCATGCAGGGAAAATGGACAAATGATACACCACTATCTCAAACTCTGATCGCAGACCCTAAAATAATCACATGGCCTCTAAGAGTCCAACATGATTCCTTCTTTGAACCATTATCCAGAGAAGACAAGGTAAATACTTGAGTCCTGTCAACTCCTAATGGAACAGAAAGCTTGGCGCAACAGTGGGCTATGAAGCAAGAAATGTTGTCTGTGACTGCAACAGCTAAAATGGTTGCCTTTTCTCAATGCTAAAAGAGTAAGAACAATAATACGGTATTTGCTGCCTTATTGATAAGTATTCCTAGCATTAGTGAAAATGCCAAGCAAGAGCCAGAAATCCCATTTTTACTTCTCGTAGGCCAAAATCTCCTGCTTTATGCTTTATCCATTTTTATCCTCTATCAGCTCCTTCCAAAACAAATGACCTCAAAGTGTCAAATGGTAGCTTCAGGCACAAAGAGATGTGAAATCCTAGAAAAGATAATTGTGACTTTTCGATAAATGTAGGTCAGCAGCATATTCAGCTTAGGAAAGAACCAGTTTTTATTAATGAGTGAAACTTTGAAATGTGGTATTCATTTTGTCTTTAATGTTACTCCTTGAAAGATGACTACCTACTCAAGCACAGCATGGATACAAATGATAAAATACCTGGAACTGGTCATCTAAGCTGCTACCTTCTTAGGATCACTGGCCCTGCCACTAATTCTCTATCACTGAATATAAATGCCTTTTCAGCATAAACACTCCACTGTCTTTTCAGGGAGAAAGAACTTGATTTCCTTATACTTCCTTATTGAGTTCCTACAATAACCAGCAAGGGGCTGAAATTATGGCTCCAGTTCTATCTGGGTACACGCGTTGATAATCTAGAATGCAAGCAGACTTAAGTATCCTTTGGGGCAATCCTAACGTCTCTACCTTAGTAAAGACCTTCTTATTCGTCAGATGGGAGGGAAAATTGCCTCGAAAAGTCTT
>RCUC01167377.1:0-55832 GCA_003697995.1 Taxidea taxus jeffersonii | reverse complement strand
AAAATGTCCTTGATGGAGTAGCAAAAATATTGATATGACTAAACTCCAACCCTTGAACACATTTTTTTTAAGTACGCATGAAGCAGCTTGGCTGCATACCAAAGTATAATGATTGCTTCAAAGAAAAGCACTTGGATGATTATTTGAGTTGTATACTTGAAAGACCAGCGATAGACAAACTATGGTTTTCAACCTCAGGTACTTAGCAGACTTGGAGGGGGAGTAAATGAACTGAGCTTGTCGCTTAAAAAAAATAATAATAAAAAATAAAACTGAAGATACGTGTTTCCAATGAGGAAATTCAAGCACGAAAGAGAAAATTAGAATTTAAGAAACATATCTGCCACCAAAAGTTTAAGAACTGCCCAATACTTACAGCTTCTGATAAAATAAAGTAGTGATGTTAATAAAATTTTTATTGTGCAATGAAACGTGTCAATGTTTGAAAACCTGCCAAACACACTGAATCAAATTTTCCAAATGACCAATGCATGATGCTGCAAAATTATGCATTGGTAAAAGGTCCTTTCCAAGCACAAGACAGATTAATGGATTTTAATGTTAATGAACAAAAATGGTGTCAGTATGGCTTTTGGTACTACATTGCAATGAAGCTTTATAAAACTGCCTCTTGTCAGATTTTGGTATATCAAAGAATAATCACAATTGTCCTAAAAGGCAACTAAAATACTCCTTTCCTGGGGCACCTGGGTGGCTCAGTGGGTTAAGCCTCTGCCTTCTGCTCAGGTCATGATCTCAGAGTCCTGGGATCGAGCCCCAAATTGGGCTCTCTGCTCAGTGGGCAGCCTGCTTCCTCTTCTCTCTCTCTCTCTCCCTGCCTCTCTGCCTACTTGTGATCTCTGTCTGCCAAATAAATAAATAAAATCTTTAAAAAAATAAAAATAAAATAAAATACTCCTTTCCTTTCCTATCACCTGTCTGTGTGACACTTGATATCTTTGTAAATCTCCACCAAAGGAACATAGCACAATAGAATAAATAGAGAAGCAATGGTCTTCTATAACATTTTTATTAAAGAAAATTATCAAAATGTAAAACTATCACCCTTCTAAATTATTATATTTGAAAAATACAGTTTTTAATAAAAACATCTATGCTGACATCTAACTTTATTATTTAAAATGCATTTATATAAAAAATTAAATATATTAATATAATTTTTCAAAATCTCCTCAACTTCTGTTTCTAATGTGATAAACATCAATAGGTGTTACCCACATAAATGAAAACTCTTTGCAGCTTTCAGTAATTTGTAAGATTGTAATGAAGTCTTAAGATCAAAAAGCTTGAGCTTTTTGTGCAGCTAGAATGGGACAACTTTCTTTTTTTTCTTTTTTTAAGATTTTATTTATTTATTTGACAGAGAGAGACATAGCGAGAGAGGGAACACAAGCACTGGGAGTGGGAGTAGGAGAGCCAGGCTTTCTGCTCAGTTGGGGCTCCATGCGGGGCTTGATCCCAGGGTCCTGGGATTGGGACCTGAGTCTAAAGCAACATCCTACTTTCTGTTTCTGGCTCTAAAGCATTGCTGGACCAGCAACTCCATTGTCACTCAAATTTCACCTACCTTGAAGTTAGTAAAAATTCCCCTTAGATTTGCCTAATAAGGGATGCCTGGGTGGCTCAGTTGGTTGGGCAGCTGCCTTCCGCTCAGGTCATGATCCCAGCGTCCTGGGATCAAGTCCCACATCAGGCTCCTTGCTCAGCAGGGAGCCTGCTTCTCCCTCTGTCTCTGCCTGCCACTCTGTCTGCCTGTGCTTGCTTGCTCTCTCTCACTCTCTCTCTGTCAAATAAATAAATAAAAATCTTAAAAAAAAAAAAAAAAGAATGCTAAAATGCAAAGAAGCACTTGCCCTTTAAAAAAAAAAAGATTTGCCTAATAAATAGGTGGCTATTAGTTTTGGTTGGAGATTCCATACATTTTCATGTTTTCAATTCCCTTATATATTTTAATGGAAAGTTGGGGACTTTTTCCTTAATTATTTTTTAACTTGTGATATAATTCACATGCCATAAAACTCACCCTTTTCAAGTGTCAAATTCAGTGGGTTTTAGTATATTCATAGAGTTATACAACCATCACCACTGTAAATTTTTTTTAAAATAATACAGCATTTATTGGGTTTATTCTTCTTTCCAAAGACAATGAAGATTTACCCTGAACAAATAGAAGAGAAATATTTACCCCAAACCCCCACTTTATTATCTATTTTAACATGGAAGGAGGTCTCAGCACTAAGTCATGCATTTTTTTTTCCCAAGTATACAAATTTTATTTCCTTTTCTCAGTCCATCACAAATCTATATAATGGGGACAAAAATAATCCTGGCTGTGCTGGCATGAGGCCCCAGTGAGCTAATGCACTTTAAGATATTAGCATCCAGAAACCACTGTAAATTTTAGAACATTTCAGTACCCCCAAAAAAGACATTTTTGAGCTATACTCCCTTGTCTTCTCATTCCCACCAATATTCTTTCTGCCTCTATGGATTACCTGCTCTAGACATCTTGTATAGAAGGAGTCATTCCCTATGAGACCTTTTGTGCCTGGCTTCTTTAACTTAGCACAGTATTGGCAAAGCTTATTCAACTCATAGCATGTGTTAGTATTTCGTTCCTTCCTAACACTGAATACTATTCCATTGTATGAATTATCATCTGATGGGTATCTGGGTTGTTCCCTTTTTTTTTTTTTTTTTTTGGCTGTCATGAGTAATGTTGCTATAGAAACTTGTGTACAAGTTTTTATATACATATGTTTTTAAATCTCTTGTAAATATACTTAAGAGTATAATTATAGGATCATGTGGTAAATGTATGTTTCACTTTGGAGGTACTGCTACTGTTTTCTGCAGCATCTATGACATTTTATTCTCCCACCAACAATGTATACAGGTTCTGATTTCTCTAGATCTTTTCTAACACTTGTGATTTTCCACTTCTTTTTTTTTTTTTAAACCGTAGGCATCCTAGTGTTATCTCATCATGGTTCTGAGCAACTGAAAATGTTTTCATTATTACACCTATGAATGAAATCCTGTCATTCATTTAAACTATTACATGAAAGTCTGTGAAGTTTTTTTAATCAGTCTATGATTCTTTTCTTAGTCCTCCTGAGCCTTCTAGAATACATATGCATTTATTTATCTGAGAACTTAGTCTCAAGGATCTTGGCATTTCTTTCTTCCTTAATTAAAAGCTTTGTCTTATCTGTAATATCCCAAAATTCTTCTTGGAGCTTATGATTTGAGTTTCTTTGTGAACACTTAAGAATGATTGGTTCATTCTCTGAAAAGTCATGGAAATGATTATGCTGTTTCATTATTTCCATACTGTTTTGTCAGCTTACCAAAAAGATGCCACACAAAACATTCCAAGAACCTTTGTTTGCTGTGACAGCATCTGTTTGAAAGGTGTGTATTTTTACATTTTTATTTTCCTACTTCTTTGAGACTGTTTCTTACCCTCTCAGGAAATTAAACACTTGACTTTCATAAAAATAAATATAAAAGATAAAATGAAGATTCTGAGTGTTAGTTTGGAGTCAGAAGCCATGAATACCCAAATTAACAAAACTCCTTTCCAAATTACAAATTACCCACAATTTGAATTTTCATAGATGTTCCTTTCATCCATTCAAATTACATGAAAATGTTAATGACTATTTGCAATGCCAAACTGATAAGTAAGTTAACCCCCATACACATCTAATCATATAAAAATATTTAATTTCCCTAAGACTTTGCAAATATTAGGATCATCTAAATCTGTTCCTTGTAATTTCAGTTTTCCATGGTGATAGATTCACTCATCTCCAAATTCTAGTCCTTGAGAACTTGACAATGGCTAAATTCCAGAAACAAGAATGCAGACTGATGAAAAAAGATGATATCCCAAATTCCAGGGGGAGATACAAAGCAGCTGCACTGCCTGTGATGGGTGATGAATTAAAATCACTGCAGAAATGCACTCTCACAATGTAGGCACTCTGAGGTGTGCAGAAAACTGGTTGGCTCATGTGCCTGTGTCTGGACTACTCCTGATATAGAAGGATTCACCGCTAAGAATCTTACACCTTTTCTCTTCTAATTCCATACCCCCCCCATCCCCTCAGTAGCTCCTTTCACTCTCCCAATTCATCCATAAGACTTTGGTTGACTCCTAGCACAGAATTCTCTAAGATGCTCGTGTACTGCTCTCTGGAAGACCAAGTCATATAAAGGAAGTGCAGGTGGTTTAGAGAAGAGCATATATGCTGGAGGATGCTATGTTGTGGGTACCTTTAAACAAAGAGCAAATAGACACCATTACTGGCTTTATAGAATGATGAGAAAGTCCAAAAGTTGGAAGAAGAGAAACATTAAATTGAGTCTACCAGACTTTATAGTCTGAGGATCTACTGGGCACAAGAGGCAGACAGATTCTATTCATTAACCTAACTGGTTAGCCAGGATCTGTGGACAAGAAGACTGCTGGAGACAATACCGATCATCATCCAGAGTAATAAACCAACATCTAGTGTGAACCTCCCTATGTGAGGAATAGACTACGTTAGAAAATACTTACCATAAAAAACAATACAAATCACTGGGAAAGGAAAAGAGTTTCAGTGAATGATTTTGGAAAAATGACTACTTGGGGAACTCTCAACAGAAAGTCTTATCTCACATTAAACCTAAAATAAATTCAAAGAGAATAAAAAGCTAAACACAAGAGAGAAAACTGCAATAAAAATACAATAAAATGTGAAAATTGACAAGTCTTAGATTAGGGAACAATTTTCTAATCATAAAGCAGTGAAAAAATTAAGAATTAAAAATAACAATATCAATTTACATAAAGCTATTGAATTTCTTTGTGTCTAAAACAATTAAGCAAATGATATTATATTTTTGGTTTTAAAATGGAGATGTAAATGTGAGGCTTCCCCAATTATCTATTTAAAGGCATGAAAAGTAATAAGGATAGTGAGGAATAGAAGCCACAAACTCCACCTTCAACAAGATAACGAGACTAAATCCTTTGGCCATAAAGCAGTGAAAGTATATTGGGGTAAGGAAGGACTTTGAGAGGACAGCCACATCTACAGAGCTCAGAAAATGCTGTCAAGCACCCTTCTCTAAGATGAAAGGTACATTCTGAGGTCAAAACCAACAATCATTACTTTTTAACAATGGAACTGGGAAACAGGAGCTGACAGAGAAATGAAGCTCTTCTCAATCTTGTTTGATTCCAAAAGGAAAAGAAGAAAAAAAATCACACGGACAAGTCATATTTTCAAAAAGCATTCTACTGGTAAGACACGGTAAGGAAAAATTTTACATTGTCAGCTGTGAGCAACCCTGCAGTGCCTATTTCAGTTCTCAGTTGACTGGGGAAAAGTAAAGTCTAAAAGAGCACCCCCATATGCACAATCTTGTCACTAAATAAATTTTTGCTGGCACAGAACACAGCATTGTCAATCTCTGCCATCACCATCACTGCTCCCAATATACAGGTATAGCTTCAATTTTGCTCTAATCTTGAGTTCTAGAAAGCCCTGAGTTTGGTTCTGAGGAACCAAAACCTTATCCACATAAAAATAAAACTATAAAAAGGATGGGATGCCAGCAAAAAAAAAAAAAAAGGCAAGGAATATATACCAGGAATCTTCTATCATGAGAGAGTTTAAAGAACATGTCAAAAGTTGTTATCCATTTTTAACCTAATGGAACAATAACCTATATAAAACAAGAATACAAAGCAGAGATTTGTAACTCAGGGAAGACATGGTAAGACCACAGACATAAAACATGAGTTGGCAGAGCTCAAGAGAAAAGTAGAAAAACAAAATCACAAAAATAAAGACAAACCTGAAGCCACACCTGTGAAAACAGATATTGCTAAAAAATAGAATGGACTGAAGGCCAAGCAAAATTAAATGCAACAAAACAAAAAGTTGTATTTTTTTTAAGGTTGAAGAGCTATTGGTAGGTGAGAAATCCAGACAAAAAATATTCAAACCGAGTACCAGAGGAAGAGAACCAAAATATTGGGAAAAAACAAAGCATAATTTAATGACATTTTTAGAAATAAAAGAAGACTTGACCCTAAAGTTTGAAAGGTCCACCATGCCTCAGGAAAAATTGACAGAACAGTCAACATCAAGACACAATAATATTATTAGAGGGGCGCCTGGGTGGCTCAGTGGGTTAAAGCCTCTGCCTTCGGCTCAGGTCATGATCCCAGGGTTCTGGGATCGAGCCCCGCATCAGACTCTCTGCTCTGTGAGGATCCTGCCTCTCCCTCTCTCTGTGCCTGCCTCTCTGCCTACTTGTGATTTCTGTCTGTCAAATAAATAAATAAATAAAATCTTTAAAAATAATAATAATAATAATAATATTAGATACAAAAAAGAAAATGGTGTGTTGTGTTTTTATGGATCTAGAAGCATTCTATTATTCTCAGTTTTAGGAGTATTTTTTCTATCATTGTCTAGAACATTATTTACATGTTTTGAATGTTTGTTTTGGCCAAATATATAGAATCTAACCATGAAATGAAAGAAACAGGACTTAACAGAGAAGGGAAAGAAGAAGAAAAAAGCCATGGTTCAAAGGAAAAAAAAATTTTTCATTTGCCTAAATGAAGGGCTTAAGAATAAACATCTTTAACAGGCAGAGTAACCTCAATAACATTATTTATTTAATATTCTCACTCATGAGGGATAAATTTTTTAAAATTATTAACATGTCCATTACTGTTCAGAAAAGCAGGATTTGCTGTCAAAAATAAGATTCAATTCTGGCAGTGTTCTGAGCCTGGTGGCTTCTGGAATACAATGATGAATCATCTCCTGTGTTAGGAAAAAAGCCTGCCATTGCATCTTTTCTCATATCCAAAGAGAAAGCTGCAAATGACGTATAAATCATAGCATCACGCAGCTCTTTTAGAGCTTAAAGAAACAATAAAAAAAATTGTAAAAGCCACACATTCAAATACCATTTCCCCTTGCTCACTAACCACACTTAATCCCCAAATCTAACAAATTTATTCTCCTGATGTCTTTTGACTGTTTCTACTTTGTCCCTGTGGGCCACCATTTCTTTTTCTTTTTTCATTTTTTTTTTTTTTTAAGATTTCATTCATCCATTTGTCAGTCAGAGAGAGAGCACAAGCAGTGAGAGCAGTGGCGGAGGAAGAAGCAGGCTCTCCGTCAAGCAAGGAATAGGCCACCATTTCTTTTTTTTTTTTTTTAATTTATTTATTTGACAGAGAGAGATCACAAGTAGATGGGAGAGGCAGGCAGAGAGAGAGGAGGAAGCAGGCTCCCCGCCGAGCAGAGAGCCCGATGCGGGGCTCGATCCCAGGACCCTGGGATCATGACCTGAGCCGAAGGCAGAGGCTTAACCACTGACCCACCCAGGCGCCCCATAGGCCACCATTTCTAGCCCAAGTCACTTTCCAGTAATCTTGCCCCCATTCAATCTACTCTCTTCTCTGTACCCAGTGATCATTTTCAGTGGCAAATGTGATCATGTCATCTCCCCCCACCAACAGACTCTAGCTCTCTTTAAGATTCTTCAGGACTTTCTATGATCTGGAGAATAATGAATAATCCTTACATGATGTGCCCTCACCCACCTCTCTTCAATTTCTACAGTGTTTTTCCTTGGGCTTACACAGTTGTTATTTCAGTTCCTTCAAAAGGTCTAATCTTTGCCTATGCTCTGCAAGGAGCATTTCTCTCCTTCTTCCTCTTCCTCAATCCCTATCAGAGGTCAAGCTGTCTCCCACTCAACTTTTGTCTCTGTACCAACATCCTTCCTCAGGGCAGCCTTTTCTGAGCCATTGTTCCCCTCTCTCAATATTTGTCTCCTCTAACTCTATGCCCATATTTGAAGAACTATCATGTATATTAATTTATAATTATGTTTTACCTCTCAATCCCAGAAAATTAAATAAAACACAGTTATTTTGAAGGTATCAGAGATCCAAAATGACCCCCACTCATTTTAGATTTCCATTTACTCCATTATTCAATGTCACCATAATATCGTAGGTTTGAGTAGGTTGCTTAAGCTTCCTGTGACTTATTAGTCTTACCTATAAAATAGAAACAATTATACCTTCATTGACTGTTGTGAGGGTGAGAGTGGATAATGACTTTTATAACTTTTTATAAAGGATTGTGTAATGGTAATTAAGAGAATAATCATTATTGTTTGCAAAAGGCATTATTTGACTAGTCCCATCTAAATATAAGATGTAGAAAATTGCATTGTAGTAGTTCTCATTATAAAAGGAAGAAATACAAACTTTAAAAGTGTTTAAGAATTTTTTATTTTAAGTAGGCTCTGTGCATGGAGCCCAACATTGGGGCTTGAACTCACGATCCTGAGATCAAGACCTAAGCTGAGATCAAGAGTAGGAGGCTCAAATGACTAAGCCTCCCAGGTGTCCCAACAGAATATTTTTTTCAAATTTCATTCTGTTGTTTCATTTGCCAGTGCTGATTTCTTTTAAATCAGAGACATTGAAGGTTCAAAATTATTTATACAGCATTTCAGCCTGAGGACTTTCTAATACCCTCCAAAGAATGATAAAACTAATGGTGAGGGGCAAAAAAAACTGGCAATTACCTATATCATATGCTTAAAGATCATCCAATGCACAAGTGACCAATTCTTGTGTTTAGAAAAAGAGCATTTTATATATTAAATATTCCATCTTCACCCTAGGAATCTTCTGAGAGGAAAAAGAGCAGCGGTGGTATTGTCAGATGTGTATATATATTTCATATAGCTGAGGAAGAAGGAGAGAAATAGAGGGAAAGGGACAGAGGGACAGGGAAGAAAGGGAAAAGGAGGAAAAGAAAGGAGAAAAGAATTAGCATTCTCTACCATAGAGTACCTTCATGGACAAAAAGTTACCAGGAATTAAATGTAGAAAATAAAGTTTGGTATAGTTACTACATTGTAAACTACCCCCATTGAAAACCTATGTTCCAGAATAAACATAAAAGGCCCGTATGATAGACTTGTGATGTAGTCTTTGAATTTTCCTTCTTTAATTTGGGAGTTGCATCTGAAAAAGAACCAATCCTTTCTTCTCCCATCGTCCTTAAGGGACTGTTCCATCATAGATTGGCCCTGCTATGGCCTTTCAAAGAAGGTGAGAGATTCTGCCTCTTCAATATATTCCTAGAGTTTCTGATTCAGTAGGACTGGGGCAGACCCAAGAATCTGCCTTTTTATTAAGTTCCCAGCTGACACTGATGCTGCTGGTCTGGGGGTCCTTATCTTTGGGATCAGGAGCTCTGAAAGCCCAAAGGCAAGGACAGAAGATCTTAGTCATTCAAAAGAGCTAAGAGAGTGGATAAAGCCAAGAACTAGCATGGTTCTGGCACATTCTGGGCACCCTATAAATACTGAATATATGAATAAATGAATGGTTAAATGAATGAGGGACATTTGTTTTTTGCTAAGTTTCTCTGAATGGCCCACAGAAGCCATATATCAATGTGGCCAAGAGCACAGTCTTTGCAAGCAGACACATGAAATTTTAAATCTTGCTTTTCCACTTACTGGCCTTGTCACATTCGATTATTATTTAGTTTCTCCATGTCTAAATTTTTCTCAAGTTTACACTGGAGTCATGTCTATTTTATGGAGTTTTTCTGAAGATTAAGAATAATGAACATTATGACATTGAGTCTCTTTTGGTTTGTCTCCCTCCCGATCCCATCTTCTTTCATTTTTACTTTTCCTACCACCTTAACTCCCACCCCCGTTGCATCTCCACTTCCTCATATCAGGGAGATCATGTGATAGTTGTCTTTCTCCAGTTGACTTATTTCGCTAAGCATAATACGCTCTAGTTCCATCCATGTCGTCGCAAATGGTAAGATTTCATTTCTTTTGATGGCTGCATAGTATTCCATCGTATATATATACCACATCTTCTTTATCCATTCATCTGTTGATGGACATCTAGGTTCTTTCCATAACTTGGCTATTGTGGACATTGCTGCTATAAACATTCGGGTTGAGGGAGGTGGGGGGAAGAGGGGTTGGGAGAGGGTGGTGGGGTTACATTATATGTTTAAATAAAGCTTAAATAAAGTTAAAAAAAATAAATAAATAGCAAAAAAAAAAAAAGAATAATGAACATTAAACCAGTCTAGTACAGCACCTGAAACACTGCAAAGACAACCTATGCTTGCCTTCTGCCATTATCCCCAAATTCCTGAAAGTTGTTTGTATCATTTGGTAGGTCCTGTGCTTCAGGGCTGGGTCCTCTGACACTCAAATGTTCAGTGGTCACTCTCCCATGACCTGCCACAGTTACTGGAAGGAAAGAGCCTGGCCATGAGTAGGTGAGAGGTGAACAGCCATACAAATGGCCAATATATTATATGTGTGTTTTTATATGTAGTTGATTTATGCAACTCTCAATACATTATTGTGCATCACAGAACACCTTTAGCTTCATTAATCGAAGACTAAAGGAACTAGAGAGGATTAAATTACTCATGGATACACTGAATTTGAGTAAGAAGATAGAATCAAACACTTTGTTAGGCACTTCCTGTTCCCTTGCCAACCCACTAGATCCATACTGCTTCTGAGAATATGCCTTAATAACATGTTTTTCAATGGAACACGCTTCCTTTTACTGGAGAGGATAGCAATCAACATGAAAGGAATAGTTACACCTCAGAGCAAAAAAAATTCTCTCCATAAAAGTCTCAAAGATTATTACTAAATGCCCTACTCAAACATTTTGCAATTCATATACCACAAGCTTTGACTTGCTTTTTCAAGACAAATATTTCTGCAGAGTATCTCTGAAAAGCATGGGTACAAAAATATAAGCATTCCTCAAATGTTCTGATGGTTTCCAGCAGATAACCTTGGCACTCTGGATATTATGTGCATATCAACTAACAAGTAGACTATTGAGCACAGGATCTTATAGGTATTTTCTAACCAAACCCTTTCAAACATATACTTTAGGATACAGAACAACATGAAAAGGTACCAGGTCTACAGTTTGATTTCTAACAAAAACAGAAAGTGAGTTGTCTGTGTTCACTACAACACAGCTGGGGTTCTTCCTTTCCTTGGGGTCCTCCTTTGCTGGTATAACTCTTTCCTATCAGAAACTCACTCTAAGTAATGACCTGAGGCTCACCAGAATGAAAATACAAATGACTTAAAACATATTTAACTCTGTCTTCTCCAGGAGGCCTGAACCCCATCATTAGAGCACTAGACTGGGCTACAGGATGTATCTTATAACCTGGACTAAACTTAGGACATGCAGGTTCTCGGGAAATAATCCGAGATGCTACAGTTTGTGGGGACACAAAAAGCAATACAGGTGGACTGGTGGAGTGAGGGGGTCACCAAACAGTCATTATAAAGCTGGACAAATGTTTCAAAAACAAGATTTACCCTAGAAATGGACCAAATGCTTAAGACAAACAAATGAGCACAGATTAATGAAAAACTACAAAATTTGAGATCAAAACAGTGGGATTCCATCAGCTTAACTGTAGGAGGAAAGGGATTTGATTTGGAGCAGTAGTTGGAAAATTCCATGCCTACCAGTTTCATCGGTGGTGACAATTTCAATGACAAATGAATTGGGGCAGTCAGCATATCCCATAGCCTGAGGTTGCAAACCTGGTAGGGACCGTGGTGGGCCAACCAGAACTTGAACAGATCAGGGAAATGAGACAGTCATAGAGACATTCTTGACTTATTCTTGACTGATGGATGGGGAGGTGCACACATGAGGAAGAATGGAGGCCCAGCCTGTTCACATACCTGTGCTGTATCAGGAGCCTTCCTGTATTGGTGGAAAACATACTAGAATGTCTGGTGGGAAGGAAGAGAAGGAAAAGATATGAAAACTGCTTACACTTTGAATGTGTTCTGGAACCCACATACAAACCCACAAACTGAAAGGAGGAGATTTACCAGTGTTAAGATGTTTGTGCCCAACCTCTTACCAATCATTGGCTCACCACTAGGCCATGTACAAAGAGAGGAACTCCTAAGAGGCTGGGCTTAAAAACAGGAGCAAGGTGGGAGGGGAGAAGTGAGCCGAAAGATCAGTGGCCACATATAGCAGAGGATATGAATTTCAAAAATTCAGTCTAAAGAAGTTATTAAATAAGGATCTAAGCAAATTTTTAAAAACAGCAATGATAATAACCCTCTGGGAAGGAAGAATCAGAATCCAGAGTTGCTATCATATGATTTCCAAAAGTGTTCCATATTCAACAAAAAGCCATTCAAGGAACCAGGAAAGTGTTATCCAGAGCTAAGGGGGAAAGGGAAATGCATAGAAATTGCTTAGTGTCCTCAGATGTCAGATGGAGCTGATAAAGACTTCAACTCATTATTATATGTATCGTCAAAGAACTAAAGAAAATTACATTTAAGAATTCAAGAAAGGACGCCTGGGTGGCTCAGTTGCTTAATCGTTTGCCTTCAGCTCAGGTCACGATCCCAGGGTTCTGGGGTCCTGGGATCTAACCCCCCATTGAGCTCCCTGCTCAGCTGGAAGTCTGCTTCTCCCTCTGCCTCTGCCCTGCCCCTACTCCGTTTGTGTGCATGCTCTCTTTTTCAAATAAATAAAATCTTTTAAAAAGAAGAAAAAAAAATTAAAGTACAACAACAATGACCAAAATAAAGGACCTCAATAAATATATAGTAACTATTTCTAAAAAACGAATGGAAATTCTGGAAAAAAAAAAAAAACAAGAACTGAACTAAAAATTTGACTTCAGGGGCTCAATGGCAGATATGACACAGCAGAATTCAGTTAGTATTATGGTGAGGCAGAGTGTAATAAGTTAAGAGGTATAACCACAAGCCATAGTTTGCTGATCTTTGTCCTCAGCTATACAACAAATCTCAATAAGTTCAAAGGATTGAAGTCATGTAATATGTTTTATGACTACAACAAAATTAAATAAATCAACAAAATAAAGAAATCTGATAAATCCCCAAGTGTTTGGAAATTAAAGAACACACTTCTTAAAGCTCATGGTCAAAGAGAATTGCAAAATATTGTGAACTGAATCAAAACAAAAACATGAAATATCAAGATATATGGCATGCAGCTAAAGCAGTGCATATAGGGAAATTGATAGCTGTAGCACAAAAGAAGAAAGTTCTCAAATCAATTACCTAAATTTTATTTTAAAAGCTAGGTAAACAAGAGCAAACTGAAACCCAATAACCTAAAACCTAAACTTTTATTTAAAAAACTAGGTAAACAAGAGCAAACTGAAACCCAGAGAAAGAAATAACATAGGAAATTAAAGAAATATAAAAAAACTAGGGAAAATAATGAAACCAAAGGGTGATTCTTTGAAAAGATCGACAAAATTGACATATCTTGAGTGAAATTAAGAAAAAAAAGAAAAAAGGCACAAATTGACAAGATGAAAACTAAAAGAGAGAACACCTTACAGAAACTAAAAAGATTATAAGTAGATATTATTAGCAAAAAATGTGACAAATTAGACAAAATGGACATGTTTCTAGAAAGAAGCTGACTCAAGAAGGAATAGGAAATCTGTATAGATCTTTATTTAGTAAAGAAATTGAAGTAATAATTTAAAAATCTTCCTACAAAGCAAGTCCCAATTCTGGATCACCTCACTAGTGAATTCTATTATCCATTCAAATACCAATCTTCCAGAAAACAGGCAGAGAGGAAAGAATCTCCAAATCATGCTATGAGAGCCAAAAACATCATAATAAAATAAAATCATATGACAAGATTCCTCAGAACTATAGAAGCATAAGTCCTTTTAAAAATTCACAAACCACAAATTAAAAAATATTTTACAGCATTACCAACTGAGATTTATCATGCAAGTTCGATTTAACATCTGAAAATCATCTTATGTGACCACTTCAATAGATACAGAAAAGAAAAGACACTTGACAAAACTCCACACCCACTCCTAAAAAGTGAAACATAACTATATCAATGTGACACAGAAATTCCACGCCAAGGAATCTACCTAAGAGAAATGAAAACACATGTCCATACAAAGACTTGTATATGAATGGTCATAGCAACATGACTTATAATAACAAAAGACTGGAAACAATCCAAGTGTCCATCAACTATGAATGAATAAATAAAATGTGGTGGAAATTAAAATAAAACCAGATAAATAAAGCATTTGAAAAGGGCAAATCTGTAGTGACAGAAAGCAGGCCAGGGGTTGGGAGGGAATGGTTGGAGGTGGGAACGGAGATTGGCTGCCAGCGGGCATGAGGAAACACTGGAATGATGGAAATGTTCTAAAACTGGTCTGTGGGGACGGCTGCACAATTCTGCAAATTTACTAGAAATCATCAAAGTGGTAACTTCACCATTAGTGAATGAATGATATGTAAATTATGCCTCAATGAAGATTCTTTTTTTTTTTAATCAAAGTTGGCCATCACTCCAAAGAATCTAGTCTCAGTGTGAAAATGCAGGTAATGATGGAAGAGAAGTCAGAAGAGAGCAAAGTTTAAGGCAAATAAACATTGGAAAATACCATCAAGTCTAATCGCAGTATGCTGAGAATCTCGGTGAGGAGAGTAAAAAGAACTATACCCTAGCCTGGAAACTCCTCCTTCCACCTCTTGGATACATGGGGTTGCCACCAGTTTGCTCTTAGAAAACCCCAGTGCTCTGGAGCATTTGAAGGTGGGAATTCCAGGCCCCCTCCTCTGGCCTCCACCTACTGGGACCTGTAGCTGACCAAGGTGCTGACAAGTTCTCAACTCAAGATGTGGGTATAGGTGTGAGTTCACGACCTCATAGCATGCGAAATTGAAACTGATAGAGGGGAGTGTACTAGAGTCATAATATTGGGTTATCAAACATAAAAAGTTTCAAGGAAAAGTATTGCAAGGTGTGGGGTGGTGCATGTATATGCAGAGAAGTCACAAACTAGAAAGCCATGTACTGTCGCACCAGCCTGCCTTCACACATGTGCTCCAAAGTAAATCAGATAAGATTTGCATTTGGTAAGGGCTCAGAAATGGGTCAAACCACACCTCTGGAATGATCACAGATAGGAACCCACCTTTTGCACCTTCAAGGAGGGCTGGTAGTAATTATTGCTTTGTATGTGTCCCAGCTAAACCAATCACAATTGCAAAACAATAAAAATAAAAATAAATACATCACACCCTTCTTATAAAACATCATATGAAAAGACATCTTTTCTTACTTTGAATGCTAACTTGAGCACATTTTTTTCTGCAGAAAAAAATGTCCATATTTATCAACTTATTCATGGTTCAGTCAGCAATTTCTAACCTATGAGAAATGACATCTCATGTTGACCACAACAACTTGTAAGAAGAGAAAATGGATTTCTAATTTAATCACATCACAGTAGTGGTCAGCCTCAGAAAACATTTATTATTTCACGACAGAGATGGCGATATGTTTAAGATCACTTTATAAACTTGGATCAGTCTCAGAAAAACATGTTTTAATTTCCAATATAAATGCTACATTCTGCTCCTTCATTAGATACAATTCTCTCAAAATATCCTGAAGGATTTCAGTGTTGAAAATGTCATAGGTAAACTCCAAACCAGGTCCTTACATAAAATATACATATATAATATCTATTCTTATGCATGTATTCTTATGCATAACAAATCTTTAACTGTGCCTGAAAGCAGTATGAAAATTATTTGGAGGGGCGCCTGGGTGGCTCAGTGGGTTAAAACCACTGCCTTCGGCTCGGGTCATGATCCCAGGGTCGTGGGATCGAGCCCCATATCGGGCTCTCTGCTCTGCGGACAGCCTGCTTCCTCCTCTCTCTCTCTGCCTCTCTGCCTCTCTGCCTACTTGTGATCTCTGTCTGTCAGATAAATAAATAAAATCTTAAAAAAAAAGAAAGAAAATTATTTGGAAAGCTGATATAAACTTGGATTTCCAGGTTTCTCTGAACAAAGGTACAATACAAATGTAAAACAAGATGATAATGAAAGTAAAACGTATACATTCTTTCTTTTTTTTTTAAGATCTTATTTATTTATTTGACACAGAGAGACACAGCAAGAGAGGGAACATAAGCAGGGGGAGTAGAAAAGGGAGAAGCAGACTGCTCGCTGAGCAGGGAGCCCAATGCGGGGCTTCATCCCAGGGTCCTGGGATCATGACCTGAGCCAAAGGCAGATGCTTAATGACTGAGCCACCCAGGCACCCAAACTTATACATTCTTTAATACTTTCATTTGAGTCATTGTTTACATTCATCTTTCCTCACTTCCAAGTACCCACACTCTGCTGGACATAAGAATCCCCTGGGGTGTTTGTTCAAAATGCACTTCTCAAGACCCCACTCCCTTGAGAGTCTACTTCAGTACCTCTGAGTCAAGGCCTAGCAACCTGGTGATTCTGATGCAGGTCATATGAGAATCACACCTTGACAACATTACTCCGGACTCAGGTGCTCTGCTGAAAGAGAGCAGTATTTCCTAAAGTTTTTGTACTGGAGAGCCTGAGGTATGTTGAAGTGTGTAACAGAGAATGTTGGTGAAAATCTGGACAGTTGGAGACCAAAGGGACAGAAGGAATCTAGACGAAACCAAGAAAACAACAGGAAGATAATTTTCCTTCTGATGATTTAAATGTGTGTCCTAAAACCCAGTCCAAGCCACACGACATCTGTGCCTTCAATGAGTATTCAAGCATGACAACGGCTAATAATAACTCCCTGATTATGGACAACCATAAATGCAGGCAGCCTGAGGAATCTGTGTGGGCATTACCATGTTCTTTTCTGGTCATAAAATCCAGTTGGGGTGCAATTACTCCAATGTGACACCTTATAGAAGCTAGAAATCATGTCTTCACTTTCAACATTGTAAATCAATGAAATTACATTGTAGCCATTGACAACACATACAATTTTGCCTGTTTGATGCCCCATTACTGCAATGGCACTTGCCTTGGTTTGGAAAGCTGTCCTTCTCTTCACTAAGTGAGCATTACAGGGGAGTTCACCCTCTGCGGTCTTCTTGCATCTAGGGCATATTTATAGAGAGCAGAATAATGTCACACAGACTGCTCTCACAAAGAGTCCTTGCTACTTTGCAGTATTGGTGTCCATTCCTCGGCCAGAGAGTGAAATTGCCAAGGGTTACATTTTTTTCTCTAATGGAGTTCCTTGCCATTTTTACACTGAAAGGTGGTGGAGTTGAGGACTGCATTCCTGAATTAAATGTGTCACATTAAACACAATAATGTGCAAAATATAACTTGTTAAAACTTCACTCCTATGATCCAAATATAAAATTCCTCTAAGAATAAAATGAAGGAGAATATCTTCTGTGGGATATTAAAAAGTTCAGTACTCTCCATTATCCCCTCTGGGTTCCAACCTACAGAGAACATACACACATTCAAGAATCACTTGCCCAATGGGATCAAAGTGCCAGTTTTATTCATGTCTTGGCAGGTGTTCCCGATACCACCACCCCCCGCGCCCCCCCCCCCCCCCCCCCCCCCCCCCCCCCCCCGCAAAGGCAGGCCTTCTGATTGGAGGCAGCATAGGAGAGAGTCCAAGATAAAAAGGTTTCTATTCACTCTGCCCCAATTAAAAACAGGTCAAGTGTGCATGACTTCGCCATCCACATGGAAATGAAAAGCTGAAACAGGGGAGGAGCAGGCATCTCACTGGGTCGCCAGCAGGCTCAGATAAGATCCATTTACCACTTGGACACAGGTGGTGCAAGGCAAACTCCACTAAGGAGGCTGACATTAAAAGGCATGAGCTGAGGGGTGGGGCTGATGCCATTTGCTGGTGGATGGGACAGCCCCAGGGGCTGTGTTAGGCTGTGGTAATAAATGACATCAGAATCTCAGGGACATTAAAACAGGGCTCTTTTCTTGCTCATGCTACATGTTCTGTATTGGCAGGAGTCTCTGCTCACAGAGTCACTCAGAGATGGTGTTGACAGAAGCTCCTTCTCAACACATGCTTCCGTGACCACTGCCGCTGAAGGTCTCACGGTCTCCAATGAACACTCTGGCTGGGCAGTAACACACATCACTCCTCACCACAGTCCACCTGCCAAGCTGTCAAATGGCTCTCCCTAACTCCGAAGGGACAAAAAAGCCCAATCCTTCCATGAACCAGCAAACCAAACGCTAGGAATGTAGGCTACATTGAGGGGTAGCATTTCGAAATCACCATTTAGGGGGCGCCTGGGTGGCTCAGTCAGTTAAGCATCTGACTCTAGATCTCAGCTGAGGTCTTGCTCTCAGAGTCATGAATTCAAGCCGGGAGTTGGGCTCCACACTGGCCACAGAGCCTAAGTAAATAAATAAGGTAAGTAAGTAAGTAAATAAATAAATGAAATTGCCATTTGTTTTACTTCCTATGTATCTCACATCTTGACCACTCATGTTTTATTTTTTATTTTTTATTTATTGACAAAGATAGAGACAGCAAGAGAGGAACACAGGCAGGGAGAGCGAGACAGGGAGAAGCAGACTCCCCACTGAGCAAGGAGCCCGATGTGGGGCTCGACCCCAGGACCCTGGGATCATGACCTGAGTCTAAGGTAGACACTTAACGACTGAGCCACCCAGACACCCCAACCACTCACATTCTAATTGTATGGTTCTTTGTTTGTTTGTCTCCTCAAATCTCTTATTTTCATAGTTTTAACAAGCACTGAAAAGTCCCTTCTATAAAACTGTGTGATGGAAGACCAACAGTTTTCTCCACATCCTCTTCTGCCTGCCTCCCCTACCCCCAACTCCTCTGCTTTAGTGTATATGCCCAGGAACCAAGAGTCGGTGCCACAGAAAACTATGACTTTTAAAACTCAAGTCACACATTTGTAAATCTGGCTCCAAAACACTCATAATTCTCACCAATCAAATTAGTAATTTCTCCTCTCACAGGGGCATGTAAATAAGCAGAGAGGAGATCATTCCAGCATTCCTTGGGTTTTTGATTAAGAATTGAAGCGCCCTTTTCCTATGAAAAAAGAGGGAAGAAGTCTAAGGACATCACCTAACAATTTTACGGGCTAAATAGAGAAAACTTTATAATTCTGACAGCAAATTTGGATATCATGAAACAAGATTTTAACTCTCATAAGGCAAAAGAAGCCTTAAATAAGATAAAAGAAAAATAATATATTGGAAGAAAATGTTTACTACACATATAACAGAAATGTAGTATCCATAATATGTAAAAAGTGCCTACAAATCAGTAACAAAAGACTAAGAAGAAATGTGTATGAACAATAAATTTGTAAAATATGATTAGCTTATTAAACAGAGTACCAATTATTTTGCCTATAAATTAGAAAATTTTTAAAGATGGATAATATCAGGTTGTGGTTAGAAGGTAGAGAACTGGTTGATGTACAACCTAGAACACTGATTTTAGAGAGCAATTTGCCAGTAGTAGTCAAACTTGAAATTTATATGTTTTACAACCAAAGAACATCCACTTCTAAGAATGTGTCCTATAGAATGACTTGCACAAGATTCACAGACTGGTACCCCTGGGACTAATAATACATTATATGTTTATAAAAAATTTTAAAAATTATGAAAAAAGAAAACAAAATACCAAAGCCTAGAATATCAAGTTAACTATAGCCCCTGTGGTGCTTATCATGACTGTGTAAACACTTCAAGGGAGAAGTTAGTGTATCTTTTCACTTGGAGATCCCACACTTTAACTATACATACTCAATAAGATTGTTGGAAGGAAAAGCGAATTGGGGGAAATCGGAGGGAGAGGCAAACCATGAGACTGTGGATTCTGAGAAACAAACTGAGGGTTTTGGAGGGGGGGATTGGGTGAGCCTTGTGGTGGGTATTATGGAGGGCACGTCTTGCATGGATCACTGGGTGTGTTGCATAAACAACGAATCTTGGAACACTGAAAAAATAAAATTAAAAGAATGGCTTGCACAAATACATCAAAAGATATAAGCATGATATGTCTTACAGTATTGTTTCTGGAAAAGGCACAAAATTTTATCAATAGAGAGATCCATACAATAGAAGATCATGCAACGAGAAAAAGACTCAGATAAGAGCTATAAGTACTGACATGGAATATGGTTTGCATTACTAAGCAAAAAGCAAATTATAGAATAAAATATATACTGTGGGTCAGAGGGATATCGAGAAACCAGCTCTCATTTAAAGAGGAAGCTTTGATTAGTGTTGCTGATATCCACGAGGTAAAACCTCTCACCATGGCTGCATTGAAGCCACTAAAAGTTTACTAATTGGCTTACAAAATTCTGGAGGACATTACAGAAGACTATTTTTATTTTTATTTATTTGACAGAGAGAGAGATCACAGGTAGACAGAGAGGCAGGCAGAGAGAGGAGGAAGCAGGCTCCCTGCTGAGCAGAGAGCCCGATGCAGGGCTCCATCCCAGGACCCTGAGATCATGACCTGAGCTGAAGGCAGAGGCTTAACCCACTGAGCCACCCAGGCACCCCATTTTTATTTTTATGTGTGGGGGTGCCTGGGTGGCTGAATCAGTTAAGCATCAGAGTCTTGGTTTCAGCTCACAGTCATGATCTAAGGGTCCTAGGATTGAGTCTGTGTCAGGCTCTGTACTCAGTGGGGAGTCTCCTTGTCCCTCTCTTTCTGATTCTCTCCACACTCCCTCTCTGGAATAAATAAATAAAATCTTTTTTAAAAATAAAAAAGTACATATGCGCACATGAGTAGGTAAGTATGTACACGTGTATTTGCATATGAGCATAGAGGTGCAGAAAAAAATATCAGAAAGAGTGAACAGAAACAGGAGCAGAACCATAGTGGGACAAAGGGCAAAGTGCCACTTTGTACTTTTCATACTTTGGTATTGTTTGAATTTGTCCCACTCAACATGTATTGCTTCAGTAGTTAAGTTAGGATTTAAGAATATTATTACAGAAGTAATACCTTGTGACTATAGAAAAATTGCAAATATGAAAAATAATAAAGGGAAAATATAAATTATCCATAAGTCTTCTATTTCTACTTCACTGTAATATTTTGGAGTATTTCAGTTGTTTTTCCTAGAAACACACAGCTTTGAGTTTTTTCAAACAAGTTCACATTTTATGAATAATTTGTTAACATAAATTCTGCCTCCATTTCAGATTATTTCCTTAGGAAATAGTAATGTTTATTTTTTTAGGACTGGCATTAATTATTGATGAAAGGTGAGATTACAAAATAGATCTTAAAGAGAGGATGACTACATTTTATTCAATGCAGTTCAGGCTAATACTGTCACCAAATTTTATTTCTTCAACTTACTAAAAACATATAGGTAAGTGTTTATAGCAGTAGAGGGAAAAAGAGATTTATTATAGATTTTACTACACACACATCATCTTATATGAAGAGAACTGTTGGCTCTGTGATGTTTGCAGCAGACACAAAAGACAGTGGAGATGACTGGGTTAATTACAGATAAGGGAGTTTAAGGGGAAAAAGATGGGTTCACAGATATGTCAAGAAGAAAAGAGGTATCAGAGAGGAAACAGGACCATTAATAAATGGGAAGGATGATGATATTGGTGGTGACTAAAATGGTAGAGCTACCAATGGCATATATATATATATATATAAAGCAAGCTAGTGCAGACATTTAGGAAGTAATGAAAATCTTGTCAATACCGCTGCTGATAAAAGACAGCTGAGGGAATTCAGTATAACCCCTTAAGCCTCAGATTCCAGACACCTGCAGTCCCTAGGTATTTGAAGTTATCCCATGGAGCTTTGGCTTCAGCAATTCACACCCCAATCAACGCCCCACTCCCACCGCAATCTAATTTTCAAATGCATTCTTCACCTCAACTTTACCCTTGGCTCAAGTACAGGAAATGCAAATTTTCAGCCGTCTTTCATTGGGTACCACACTCAAGAGGTATCTTAAGACTAGAGTGCAGGATGTTACCTGCGTTGCAAGCCAATTGTTTTACTTGGGACCACCAGTCCAAATGCTGATGGTTCTTTACCCCACACCCACCCCTTAAGTTGTTTAAGTAATTGATAGAGCTCAAATATCCATTGAGCTAATTAAGATTCCTTGGGAGAGCTACTGTACTTTTCTTTTTGCAATTAGGGAGAATGTCTACTTTGAATGAATGAAGGAAAAAAATAGTCTCTTCCTTTTTTCTTTAACCCAATGCAATTAGTTGATGCATCCATAAAGGGGCTCATCTGTACTTCGAAAAATTAAAGATGTCGCTGTCAGAAGATTTAGATGACCAAAAAAGAAGTCAGATTCCAATGGAAATTAACTATTAAGGTTTCTCAACTACTGATTTTTCTTCTTCTTTTAATAAACTGTAGAGAACAAAGTGAGTGTCCCAGAATCAGGGAAATTATCCCTTGTATCTGTCATCCCCAAACAGAACTTCTGACCACAGTAAAATAGCAAGAGAAAGTTAAGAAAATTAGATAGAGAGTAATGGAATCGCAGAACCAATAAACTTCAAGCCAGTAGAGAAAGGGGAACTCCAGAGGCCCTAATCTGGACTTGAGTCAATATTGTGATACAATTGTCCAACAAAAGTTATGTGAACTCAGACTGGCTTGAATGTATGCCCTTAATCCATGTATTTATATATTACCTCTTCCCAAGGAACTAAAAGCATTTTGTAAGCAGTTTGGTCTTTCACCCTTATTAAGTACCCCCATTTTCCCTTTTAGTGATGTAAGATTCTCCATCAGTAGAAGATAAGAGGGAGCCAGGGTAAGAGGAAACTTTTTCATTTGCCCAAGAGAAATCAAGAAGGTACAACTAAAGTCAGCCCAAAAAAGTGTTATTTTCATTGGGGCACACTCTATACCAGCGAGGTTTTAACTAGAGGACTGAACAATTTAATCAAGGGAACAGGAAAAACTCAAGCGAGTATAGGTAAGGAGGCAAAGTTTTTAGAAATTTAGCAGCACTATTAAAGAGGTTTCCAAAGGATCTATAAGAAAGAATAAACACTGCCCTGAATTCCAAGGTTTAATAAAGTCGAGCCATCTTGAGAAGTGGGTAGACTTTTCTCCAAGATCCAAATTACGTTAAGGCTATGTTTTAGGGATAGAAACCTTTTGTGGGTGATCCTTGCTACTGGTTATCTTCTTTCACACATAAACCTTTTAGGATTCACATATATTTACTCTTGGCAAAATAAAGCTACCATTTTCTGTGATAAATAAAGGCCTTCAAATATCTAAGGAGTATTCAAGTTCCTTAGAAATAGCTTAATGTCCACCAAGATTTTAATGTCCAGAGGGACTGGATAAGCTAAATGGGGGGGGGGGGAGGAAGACGCAAAAATGAGAAGACATGTCAGAAAAGCATGAGAAGCACCTATATCCTGGTAGGACAGAACATCCCACAAATGGTTCCTCTCAGTGGAAAAGAACAATCCTATGCTGCAAACAAGATGGACTCGAGGGTCGAGAAGCCACTTTCTTCCTTAATCTTTGAATCCTCAGTTAGCTGCAGCTTCGATTGGCATGGGTCTGTGGGCAACACCCGTCAATTCAACTGGTCCCTTCAATAGACTATCCAAGAGAGTAAAAGTTTCCAGTGAGGGCCTCTTGTTCTAGACCATCAACAGATTTGAATTATGGGAGATTTATGGGAAACTGCTAATTATACATTTCCTCTTTGCCTAATCGAAGCTGGGGTGATAAGTGGTGGAGAGATATTTTATTTACTCCAGAACAGTGGCAAGACATTCTAACCTCTACTGATGTTATTTCTAACCAATCAGGGCGATGGGTAAAAGGATCTCTCCAGAGAGCTTCATGGATCAAACCCTTTCCTTAGGACTAAAACAGTTTTTGAGAAAAATCAATAAATATGACTTGTTAGTCTGCAGTACTGGCAACAAGGAAGGGATGCCTCCAAATAAAAACAAAAACTTGGAAGTGCAGGATAAGATCGTATACTCCTTTATTCACCTGCTATATTGTTGGAGAAGTACTGCAGAAAGCAAACATGACAGAAAAGTGGGAATTTCCCAGAAAAAGCATCCCCCCACCAAAAATATTAAGAAAAAAAGAAGGCAGCCTTCATCTCTGAAATCTAGGAAAAGCCTCTTTGGGTCTAAGACACTGAATTGATTGCACATGAACAGTTCATCTGGATGAAAATATGACCTCTGTGTGATTGTCAAGGTCACTGAGCCTGGGGTTCTGTTGAGTAAGTGCCAGTCACATAAAGTAGGGCAGCTAAAGGGACACTTTAATTTATATCCTCAATTTTCCTGAGATCTCAAAAAAGAAAAAAAATGAAGGTGGGGGAAGGGGATGAATGAGGTTAATTTTCAGGGTGGCACATTCAGGGATGCTTTTGAGATTAAGAGTTTTCCCATTACCCCAGTATCCTCATCTGAAGAGAGTTGATTTTGTAGGAAGAAACATCTCAGGGGCAGCCTTAATTCACCCATTCACCCTCCCCGAAAGACCTCTGTGCCTCTAAACAGGGACTGAGCCTCTGAAATCCATTTTTCAAATGAAAGCTATGTAAGAAAGATTTCAAAATCATAATTAATGAGAAGGTACCTTTTCACTTTCCCAAGTTAAAATACTAGGACACTAAAGAGTTAAATGGAATAATAAACATAATAATAAATATAAAAGATAGTAAATATAAGGAATAGTAAGTATAAATGGAATGATAATATAACATAAAAATATAAATAAATATAATATCATATATTGCAAAATACAAAATGGCATATGTTGAAGGTTCACATGCAAAGTATATTTCCTCTTTTCCATTTAACAGATGTTCCTTCTTGGAATATAAACATATGGTTCAGGGGCATCTGGGTGGCTCAGTCGGTTAAGCATCTCCCTTCGGCTCGGGTCATGATCTCAGGGTCCTGGGATCAAGCTCCACATCAGGCTCCCTGCTTAATGGGGAGTCTGCTTCTCCCTCTCCCTCTGCCTCTATCCCTTGCTTGTGCATTCTCTCTCTCTCTCTCTCTCTTTCTTTATCAAATATATAAGGATAATCTTAAAAAAAAATAAAACATGGTTTGAAAGAAAGCTATGTTGGGGAAAACTTAAGCATCCTATTATTTTCACAAATAAAGTTATTCTGGAAAGAATCACAACTGCAAATTTCAAAATTTCCCCTTCTCCTTTTTAAAGGACAGGTGTCTTATAAAGCCACTGGTAAGACAAAGAAAATCATTCTGCCCACAACTGAATTTTGTATTTAGTATTATGTAGAATAAACATTGAGGACTCACTTAAGAAAGTTGCTTCGTAATTAGAGTCAGACGGTACTGCATCACTGATGACAATTAATTATAATTAAATCATACTTTCCACACCAGATCTTTACTTAGTATTTCAAATCCCTGAGACTTAAGGTTCCACCCATTGGAAACATACTCTGAAATGCCATAGCTTATTTCTGAGTTGTTTGGAGATTGTAATAATTAAATACACAAATTCAAAATGGTTGGGCCAAAAATCCTAATCACTCCTACTGCAAGCAAAAAGAAAAAAAAAAATCTCTAGAAGTCATTAAAAGAAGACTTTTGAGGGATAAACCCAAATATTCCAATTGGGCCCTAGAATCAAAAGACCCATAATTGAGGGCATACAGACCCCTGTCCAGGTTACAGATGTCCAGGTAGCCAATACCCCATAGCCAAATTCTTCATCTGTTCTCCAACATCTCTCCACCCCTCAATCTTACCACCTTCTGTTCTCTGGGGGCATCTTTCCAGTTTCAGCAAATAAACTTTGACCTCTTTGTACTTGACCTGTACTATTACATACACTATACTCAAATTAGCTCTCAGTTAAAAAAAAGTTTATTTGAATGGGCAAGGCTGCCAGGTCCATGTGAGGGAGGGTGAACTTGGCTTTCCACCATGGGTAACAATGATCTCAACCTATTTCCTCCCACCTTCTTTTACTAAATTAAAACCCTGAAAGTTCAAATCAAATTAAGTTTAAATTAAAAGTAGGTAGCTTAGAGTGGAAGAAAAAACATCAAGTAGCAAGTCAGTGGTAAATGTGTTTCAATTTAGTGGAAGATTAATATTCCTTAATTTCTCCAGTTTTGGCCCCTTCAATAACTGAGAGTCTTCGGCTTAAGGTAGAAGAACCCTGATTTGCATGAAGAGGAAAAGTATTACCCTAAGTAAAATGCAGATTTTGCCAGTTACTCTCATCTATGTCCCTGCCAGTCCTCCTGGGGGAGAGAACAAAAAAGGTATCCGTCAGAGACTTACATAGAGTTTTTGGTGTTTTTTTTTTTACATAGAGTATTTTTTTTTAAAGATTTTATTTATTTATTAGAGAGAGAGAGCGAGCACAGAGAGACAGAGCAGCAGGCAGAGACAGAGGGAGAAACAGGCTCCCTGCCAAGCAAGGAGCCCGATGTGGGACTCGATCCCAGGACGCTGGGATCATGACCTGAGCCGAAGGCAGCTGCTTAACCAACTGAGCAACCCAGGTGTCCCTACATAGAGTATTTTTATAAATCCAGGTCCTTCCTCATTTGCCTTCTCCTCCAAACAGAAAACAACAGTGCCTTCCTTCTGCAATCTGTTTCCCTAAATGACACAAAGCCTCTCTCAGTGGCGATGTGACATGATGAAGAGAAACCCATGAAAGATCCAGAAATTTCATTCTGCTGGGAAAACTGCATTTATAATTTGTTCTTTTAATTAGGAAGCTGCTTGCTACTGCAGTGACTCAGAAAGCCTGAAGAATCAGTGCAAAATCAGACCTCTTCTAGCTTTGTGGACAATCAAAAATCTTCCCTCCGTATTCTGACCAGATTAAACTTTAAAAATTTTAATTGTAGAAGAATGATACTAATAATCAATTGTTACTGACATAATGTTGCTACGATATTGATAAGTAAGTCATAGTCATGAAAAAATATACATTAAAGAACCTTTCTTTTTAATCAACAAAACCTTATGATGGATAGGTAGATGGCTGGATGGATAGGTGGATCAAGAGAATCTAGAAAAGATGCAGAAATGATTTGGTATTGGTAACAATTTATTTTTCATTTAGAGTGCTCACTTGTTTTTCCGATTCATTAAAATAAGCAACATAAGCAGAGAACCAGGTATCCCCCACCAGTCAAGTGGCTACTAATTTGGTTGCTTGAATAACAGGGCGCCAAACTTGAAAGAAGCATTTGCGGACTGCTTCTCCTGTTCTACATGCACAGTAGCCTCCCACCTTAGTTATGATAATCAACAGCCTATTTGCATTGCAATCTACTCTTGATCTGAAAAGCTGAGCCAAACCACATTTGAAGCTTGAGGCTCCCACCCAGCAGTGTCCACTTTAAATAGAAAAATCACATTGATTGCATGAAACTCGGGGCTCATTTTGGTCCATCGATTCCCCTAGTGACCTTCTGCAGCATCAGAGCCCAGAGCGAACCCAGTCTGACCCCGACTTTATGTGCATTATTATATCAAGAGACAGGAGCTACTTACAGTCTATGCCATTGTCTCCATAGATATGTAATAAAGTATTCTAGAACTGCTCCTGCCGACAACAATTCAGGTGCACGTCATCTTCTCTAGCTTTCTCTCCCCCTCAACCCCTCCTACTTGCATGCAAACACATACACCCTAGCCTCCTGCGGCTATTAAAATTCTCATTTACTGAATATTTCTTTCCCTCCCGATACAAAGTGACTCAAAAGAGCAACTTCAGACTTTGACTAACACTCAGGTGACTCCCAGAACACAACATCCTTTACCCAAATCCATAACTAATAATAATGCTCTTTATTAAGCTCATCTGTGAAACAATATGTCTAATACAAAGCTCCTCTCCACACTGTTTTAATTATAATAAATCACCTTTGTTATGATGCATTCTTCAGTATAACATGCAGGCTGCCTCGCTACCTCAGATACTCCGGTAATGAGCGGAGAGCAGAAATGTATGACTCCAAAAAAGTTATTTACACACACACACACACGGAGAAATTCCACAGCATGCCACGGCTTTGCAGCATGAATTTCAACAACTTTTATCTTACCTCACTGTTCATAACATCACAGCCGAGAAGACAGGGGGAAAAAAAGAAAAAGAAAAAGCACCACATCTGAAAAACGCTGTTTACACAAATAACGGGACCCTGAATACATCCACTAGCATGGAAAAATAAGTCCTTGCAGTACAATCATTTCTCTATAAGTGTATGAAAGTATTTTACTGCCTGGTGCAACAAATCAGTGATGAGACTCCGGGCTGCAGTGTGAGCGTTCCAAGGGACTGAGTGTCAAAGTCAACTTCCCCCGGCAATCCCCTGAGAACCGCGCTGGGCACATTCTCTTGAAAGGTGTGAAAATCTGATTTTCTAAAATGGATCAGTAATTCTCTATGAAGGGGGAAAGGATCGATAAATCTTTGCTAAGTAGATTGTAAAGGAAAAATTATTCTTTCAGTGACAGTACATTAGGTCCCTCCAAACAATCTCAATAAACTAAAGACATAGCGTTTCTCCACCAGCTACTTTTGACTTCTGATCTATTTTTGTCATCTCGGATCATTCTGCAACACACATTCATTTATATCTGCTCAGCAACGCTCCGTATAGATGTTGACTTATGGTGTGTGCCATTATAATGTTTGGCTGTGACTAGAAAAAGAAAATTATAAGCTGCTTGTAACCTGATAGATAGGATACGGGGAAATGTGATTATAGGCAGACACACATACATGTTTCCAACTACATCGCTTCTCCCGGCAGCGGTCTGACACACTTCTCAGCCACATGCGCCTGGGCTCCTTTTAGGTACCTGTTCATATGCATGTGGCGTCCACTCCCTCAATACCTAAAAGGACCCGAGTTTTGATATGCTCAGAATCGCGGGTGTCACTTGTCCTTCCAGGAATATTTGTCTCTCCCAAGGAAAGCGCCCATCCGGGTTTTGTCACACACACACACTGGATGACGTGGAACTGGTGTAGCCACGATCGTCACCGGGCTCACCATCGGGGGTGTCCACGCCCTTTACCACGCAGAGGCCTTGCTAAAGAATTTGGACAGAAGGTGTGTGTCAGGAGAAAACAAGCCCAGGAGCGGAACGACTGCTCCCAGGAGGCTCCCTGGTTAGAGCGTCCCGAGCTGCGCGTGGCGGAGAGTTCCCGTGCACTGTGTTACAGTGGTTATTAAAAAAGATTTTTAATAAAATATTTTTATTAAAAATATTTTATTAAATCTGGGTGATTTAATAATCACCCAGTGATTACCTGGGTGGCTCAGTGGGTTAAAGCCCCTGCCTTCAGCTCAGGTCATGATCCCAGCTGGGATCGAGTTCCGCATTGGGCTCTCTGCTCAGCAGGGAGCCTGCTTCCTCCTCTCTCTGCTTGCCCGCCTCTCTGCCTACTTGTGATCTCTGTCTGTCAAATAAATAAATAAAATCTTAAAAAAAAAAACAAAAAAAGATGGCCTGTGTGGCGGCGAGGTGTTTCGGGGCTTCAGAGCATGCGGAATAGCCTGTGTCCTGGAAAACAAAGCGAACTCTCCGCACATTCCGCACAGCAGGCTTCATGGTCCGAATTTCCCGGTCCTCAGTGCAAGTTGATGCCGGAATTAACGTCAGGATAGCTCTCTGGGGAATACAGCCTCTGCGGTGCAATGCACCAAGTTTGGTGGACAGCATCCTGGCTCGAAGAAGGGAGGAAGAGGATGGGCGTGTGGAACCCTAGCACACGAGTGTGATGCATGTACAGATATCTCCTTAAGCGACTGTCCTACTAAAGCTCCTGCACGAGGAATTCCATCCGCGATTATGTTTCCAGAGATGGGCCTGTGCCAGTGTTTTGATTAAATACCTTTTCCCACTTTTTACTGAATAATGCTATATTGGTGCTCATTTGGGTACAGTAGAGAGGGACTCTAATTTCTCTTAGCAGGTAGAAGGACTCACTATGATGATAAACTCTCCCACAATCTGGCCTTTGTGAAATGTTCTGATGGGTGGTGCCTGGGTGGCTCAGTCGGTTAGGTGTCTGCCTTGGGTTCAGGTCATGATCCCAGCGTTCTCTGACCCAGCCAGGCATGGGGCTCACTGATCAGCAGGAGCCTGCTTCTCCTCGCTGCTCCCCCTGCTTGTGTTCTTTCTCTTCTTGTCAAATAAATAAATAATCTTAAAAAAAAAAAAAAAAGGAAGGAGAGAAAAGGAAGAAAAGAAAAGAAAAAAGGAAAGGAAAAAGTTCAGACTAGAGCATGGAAGAGTTCTAAGAGTCCAAGTTTCTCCATCAAGTCTACCATCCATGCCCACAGGGAGGTCTGCGGGGATGGCAAATGAACCAGCTCTTGGCATCTCTAAACATTTTAGGGATACATGTCTTCATTCAAGCATCCTAAACACAACATTGATCTAAAAAAAAAATGAGTAATATCCTTTTTGATTCACAAGTCAGATCCAGTAAGACATACTAGTGAAATATGAAAACACAAAATCTTTAAGTCAGAGTTTATGAAAGCATGGAGTCCTGAGTCGTATCTAACAGATGAGAAGAGCAATTCTAAGAGAGGGTGAATGAGGGGCACCTGGGTGGCTCAGTTGGTTGGTGCCTGCCTTCAGCTCAGGTCATGACCTCAGGGTCCTGGGATTGAGCCTCACATTGGGCTCTCTGCTCAGTGGGGAACCTGCTTCTCTCCCTCTCTCTGTGCTCGTGCTCTCTTTCTTTCAAACAAATAAATAAAATCTTAAAAAAAAGAAAGAAAGCTCAATGATAGGATGGAGGAAACTCAGCTCCTAATCAAAGGATAAATCAGGGCCATTTAATAAATAAAATACTAACAGGGCACCTGGGTGGCTCAGAGTGGTTGGGTGGATGCCTTCAGCTCAGGTCATGATCCCGGAGTCCGGGGATCGAGTCCCACATCGGGCTCCCAGCTCCACAGGGAGTCTGCTTCTCCCTCTGACCTTCTAGCCTCTCATGCTCTCTCCCACTGTCTCTCAAATAAATAAATAAATAAATCTTTAAAAAGAAAACACTAACAGATAGAGGTCTGGAGTAGGTGTTTTCTTGCATGCTCATACTCACATGGGAACCCTCAAATGACATGTTTTCCCTGATACTGATAAAACAGATAATACTGATGATACTGATAATTCCTTGATACTGATAATTTCAATCTGAATTATACACCTGAAAAGTATTCTTAGTATCACAAATTCATTTTGCTGATTCTAAGAATTGTCCTTTACTTAGCTTTTAACACAAGGCTTACAGATAATTTTTCCAAAAATCAGTATAATCGTAGGTTCTGGCCAAAGGCCCCACCTCTTGGGACAGTGAGACACACAGAAGGTGCCAACCATGCAAAAGGGACCATTTCGCCCACTCTCTGGCCCACAGCTGCCGCATCAAGGTTTTGGTAAATGTAGTAGTTCTTCTTGTCCCCTTTTGTTTATACTTGGAGATATTCTCTTTGTGCAAGAAAATGATTTCAGTGATCCAGTTGATTATCTTAGGCAAAAATGGAAATCATCACATTCATGTCTCTGGACCAACTTCCTCAAGGCTTGGGAAGAATCAATTCCATCAGTTCTCTAGAGACAGTTGTGAAAAATAGAAAAAGTATCTGCTTTAGAAAATGCCCCTTTACCCCCTACATGGCCCTGGATGAATTCTACAGTCCTTGGTAATATCCCTCCTTGGTTTTATATTTTTTTCTCTTGGCCTCTTTGTGTTAAAATAATACTTACTATTAAAAGTATTAATAATATAATAATTCATATATTACTAAACAATATTTAAAGCACAAGTTTATTGAAGATAATTTGGAAAATACATATATATTTATTTATCTATGTATATAAAAAATAGAAAAAGTATATCACCCACAGTCACACTACTTGATACATTTCTTTAATACATACATACTAATGCAAATTTGGTATCATACAGCCTATTTACTATCCTGTGTCATTCCCTTAAGATTATATTGCTGTCATTTTTCCACCCAATATTCCTCAAGAATCTCACCATCACAGCTGTGTAATATTTAAGGTAACCACTGTGTATGGTGGGATACTTAAAGCTATTTACAATATATTAATATTTAATTATATATTTTTAAATATTTTTAAAATTTATTGAGAGGGGGGGAGGAGCAGAAGGAGAGGGAGGGACAATCCCAAGCAGACTCCATACCAAGCATGGAGTCCAATGCAGGGCCTCATCTCATGACCTTGAAATCATGACCTGAGCTGAAATCAAGAGTCAGGCACTCAACCAGCTGAGCCACCCAGCACCCCAGTACTTTAATATTTAAAGAGAATATGATGTCTATTTTGTTCAACATATTTTGCCTGTATCACTATATCACATAATGGTTTCTAATATGAAAAATTTAAATAATCATAAGAATTTTAGTCAGATTGTTTTGACTAAAGCAAATAATGTCAAATTGTTTTCCAAAAAAGGTCTAAGTACCATGCATTTCAACACACTCTTCCTTGAACATTTTACATATTGTCAATTGTTTTCATTTTTGGAAACTTCTCAGATGTAGAATAACATCTCATATATTTAACTTTCTTCTTTAATTTGTGGGTGTGTCTAGACATTTCATGTAATTTTTATTGTATGTGTTTATCATTTCTTTGAACATTTTCTATCCTAGAGTATTATTTCAGTGATCAATTGGGGGAATTGTTTACAAGAATGATGCCAACACTTTGCCATATTCATGCATATATTTTTGAGTTTCTAGTGTCTTTTAAAGTTTATTTATAGCATGTTTGACCTATAGATATTTCATATTTTTATTTAGCCTAATCTCTTAGCTTTTCACTTCGGCAGCTTTTCCTGGGCTTCTTTATACCTGGGGAAATTTCTTCCTGAACCAGGGGCAGGTAAATATTCTCCTATTTTTTTATTCTATCTTTTTAATATTAGTTCTTTTTCTATATAAGTATTAAATCCATCTGGAATTTATTTGAGATGAAGTGCTAACATTTTTTAAAGAGATAATCTATTCAATAATGGCTCCTGGAGAGCCATCTGGTCTACTGACACAGTCTTTCTTTAGCACAGAATGAGATTCTCTGTTAAAACACAGATCACCCATATGTGGCAGGTGGGCACTGCCCTGACCAGGATCTCCTCCTACTCCCCTGGCCACTCCTTCTCAATCACCTTTGCTTTTCCTAAATATCCTAGGGTTTTCTTGAAGACTATCAGTCATAAACTTGTATCATCGGCTCCCCCTAGCTTCTTTCCTGGCATCCTCTCTCCTTGGAGAACTCAATCCATACTCTGTCCATGCCAGTTATTGGACAGGGGCAGGGTTAACACTATTTTTTATTTAATCAAGATTTTAATTCTGCTGTGAGAGCACAGTGTCTCCCCCAACAACTCCTCCCCAGGGCTTTTATTTATTTTTTATTTTTTTAAAGATTTTATTTATTTATTTGAGAGGGAGATAGAACACAAGCAGAGGAAGTAGCAGGCAGGAGAAGCAGGTTCCCTGCTGAGTGGAGAGCCCAGTGTGGGGCTCAATCCCAGGACCTTGGGATCATGTCCTGAGCCGAAATAGACAGCCCCCGACTATATTCCAGGGCCTGGCTATGGTCTGCCTGCCCTTCTGCGCTGAAGCAGACAGAAAGGAGTGGCCACCATCTCATGGACCACAGTTCCAGGGCATTCCGTCACTGGGAAAGCTCAGGAGGTGGCCTCTGTCCTCGAATGTGTTACAGAGACCCTGTGTCTCTGAGGCAGCAATACGTGGCTGGGTGGAAACTCTGCTCATTCTTTGTGGCAGTTGTTTCCTCCAAAGTGAGGTAGAAGCTGAGCTCTGCACTGGTCAGATTAATGGGGATGCCAACAGTGAGGGGGCACTCACTTACATGGTGCCCAGTGCTGGATGTGGCTCTCCTCTCAGCAGCCCAAGGAGGTAGGTACTGTTGACTGGATATTGCTCTGCTAAAGGTCACCAGCTCAGCCACATTTCTAAATCCAATAGTCAATTCTCGGTTCTCATATGACTTGACCTTTTCACAACCTTTGCCACAATCAATCACTCCTTTTCCTGAAAACCCTCTTGGCTTCCAGGACGCTGCGTTGTTAGATGTCCCTGGTCCTCCCAGGCCTCCACTGTCCCCTTGCAGTTTCCTCCTCCTGGCCCATCCTCTGAGCACTAGAGGGCCCTTGAGTCCAGTCCCCTGACTCTCTGGTCTTTCCACTCTCTCTCCTTCAGAGACACTCCCCAGCCTCTTGGCTTGAAAGCCCACCCATGTGGTAACATCCCCAAATACTTAATTCCAACCTAGAGCTGGTTTCTAAGTGCTAGTCTCAAACATTCAACTACTCGCTCAATATATTTCCACTTGAGTATTTAATAACATCTTAAGCTCTACTTGTCAAAAACTGAATGACCGCTTTTCACCCTGCAAAACCTGCTCCTCCTACAGGCTTTCTCATCCCAGAAAATGGCAATTTCATCCCTCCAGCAGTTCAGGTCAAAGTCTCTGGATCATACATCTTTTTTCTTCACATCCTGCCACCAATCCAACAACACATCAAAATATGCCCAGGATCCAAGCAATTGTGACTGATTCTAGCACATCCGCCCTAGCCCATGCCACCACACCCCCAGATTATTTCAATGGCTTCCTCACTGATCTCCCTGCTGTCACCCGTGTCAGTGGACCATCAATAAGGATCCCCTGTTTCTGTCATGGCACTCTGAATAAAATCTAATGGCTTCTCAATGTACTCAGAGGAAAAACCAAAGTCCTTATAATGGCCTAGAAGCCATGCAGGGTGTGTCCACTAGCCTTGCACCCCCTCCTCACCCCCCCCCGTCCCTACCCCAACTGGTTCCCTCCGTTGGCTGCCCTGGCCTCCCTGCAATTCCTCTGACCCCCCAGCACACTCTCATCTCATAGTCTGGGCACCTGCTGTCCCTCTGCCTAGATGCTTCTCCTTTAAAGAGCCAAACTGCCTTTATATCTCTGTTTCAATTGCACTTTGTGGGGTAGGTTCATTTAAAAGCAAATTAGGTATAACCGAAGTCAGAATTGAAATACTGAAAGATAGAGCTAAAGAAATGTTCTCGGATGAGGTACAGAGAAACTAGCAGAAGGAAAATAAGAAAGGGAAGTTAAGAGACGTAGTGGATAACATAAAATTCAACATATCTTTAATTCTTGGAAGGAGAGAATAGAAAGAATTCAGGGAAGGCAATATTTGAAGAGATGACTAATCCAAATTTTCCAGAAATGTTGGAAGTATAAATTCACAGACTTAGGAAATGTGACCTCTCCCAAAACAAATAAATTAAAAAAAAGTGTGAACCTGGATGTATTTTAGTGGAACTGCAGAACACCAAAGACAGAGTTATATATCTACAGAGATTACCTTTCAAGAACAAGGGTGAAAAAGAGACATTTTAGTTAAGTATAAAGAAATTTGCCACCAACAGATTTTCAAGATTAGAACTTTGAAGGGAAAAAAAAATGTAGTTAAGAGAGAAGAATGAATTGAAATGAAAGACATTACAACAATCACTTAAAATGCTAACCACGGGACACCTGGGTGGCTTAGTTAAGTGTCCAATTCATGATTTCGGCTCAGGTCATGATTTCAGGGTCATGAGATCAAGCCCTGTGTCAAGTGTGGAACCTGTTTTAAGATTCTCTCTCTTTCCCTCCCCCTCTGGCCCTCCTTTCTTTCTCTCCCTCTCTTAACAAAAAACAAAACAAAACTGCTAACACGTAGATAAATCCAAGCAAACGTATCTATATAAAACAATGATGAGTAACCTGTAGAATATTCAAAATAACTAAATATTGAACACAAGTAACATGTAACTAGGGAAGAAAATAAATGAAATTAGATTTTTAAAACTATCCCTTTATTATTTTTAAAAGAAGTTAGAACACTTCTAACTTCTAGAAGTGTTCTTCTAGAAGTTAGAAGTTAGAAGTTTATTATTTCTAAAAGAAGTTAGAAGTGTTCTTCTAACTTCTAGAAGAACACTTCTAGAAGTTAGAAGTTAAAAGTTTTTATTTCTAAAAGAAGTTAGAAGTGTTCAGGTCTTTGTAAAAGTTAAATATGCCTGGGCGCCTGGGTGGCTCAGTGGGTTAAAGCCGCTGCCTTCGGCTTGGGTCATGATCCCAGGGTCCTGGGATCGAGCCCCACATCGGGCTCTCTGCTCTGCGGACAGCCTGCTTTCTCCTCTGTCTCTCTCTGCCTCTCTGCCTACTTGTGATCTCTGTCTATCAAATGAATAAATAAAAAATCTTAAAAAAAAAAAGTTAAATATGCCTGTAGAAATACCAAATGTAACCATTTACTGAATCAAAACAGTATGAGAGCGCCTAAACAGTACAGACAAGAAGCTGAGATGAGAGAGAAAGGAGACATCTCAAAAATTCAAACTGTCTCAACAAGGATTTAAAAAAGAAGAGCCAGGGATGCCTGGGTGGCTCAGTTGGTTAAGCAGCTGCCTTCGGCTCAGGTCATGATCCCAGCATCCTGGGATCGAGTCCCACATTGGGCTCCTTGCTCGGCAGGGAGCCTGCTTCTCCCTCTGCCTCTGCCTGCTGCTCTGTCTGCCTGTGCTCTCAGTCTCTCTCTCTCTCTGACAAATAAATAAATAAAATCTTAAAAAAAAAAAAAAAAAGAGCCAGCCCGAGAGAAAAATGCGTAGAAACTGTTACAGATTGTAAATAAAAATGAAAATGGGGGGGGGGAAATGAGGGGGACCTGGCTGGCTCAGTCGGTGGAGTGTGCAACTCTTGATCTCAGGGTTATGAGTTTGAGCCCTATGTTGGGTGTAGAGATTACACAAAAATAAAATGTTTTCAAAAAAAGAAACTGAAAAAAGGAAGCCGAATTTTATATAAACCTCATAAATGTAAACAGTTTTAAATCACCATTTCATAAAGAGATTGTCAGACATTATTAAAATCAGTCCCGTGTTGTTTTAAAAGAGACATATATAAACCATAAGAACATAAAATGTAGGAAGGTTAATATGAAAATTAGGAGAAACAGGGGGAGGAATCAAGATGGCGGAGAAGTAGCAGGCTGAGACAACATCAGGTAGCAGGAGATCAGCTAGATAGCTTATGAAACCATTCCAAACACCTACAAATCCAACATGAGATCAAAGAGAAGAAGAGCAACAATTCTAGAAACAGAAAATCAACCACTTTCTGAAAGGTAGGACCATCAGAGAAGTGAATACAAAGCGACAGGAAGATAGGCCGCGGGGGGAGGGGCCAGCTCCTGGCAAGCGGCGGAGCAACGGAGCCCAAAATCAGGACTTTTAAAAGTCTGCTCTGGGGCACCTGGGTGGCTCAGTGGGTTAAGCCTCTGCCTTCGGCTCAGGTCATGGTCTCAGGGTCCTGGAATTGATGCAGAGCCCGCATCGGGCTCTCTGCTCAGCAGGGAGCCTGCTTCCTCACCCTCTCTCTCTACCTGCCTCTCTCCCTACTTGTAATCTCTGTCTTTCAAATAAATAAATAAATAAATCTTAAAAAAAAAAAAAAGTCTGCTCCACTGAGGGGACATAGCTCCAGAGGCTAAACCGGGGTGAAGCCCGCATGGGGTCACAGAAGGATCGAGTGGGTCTGAGTGTTGCAGAGCTCACAGGTATTAGAGCAGGAAAGCCTGCTACAGAGACGGAGCCGAGGAATGAGCTCTCAACACGGAATTACCTTAAACTGTAATCCGTGCAACAGGCTAGTGCACTCTGGGATCCCCACAAGATCGGGGGAGACCCCGACCTGGAAGACCTCAGGGATCTGTGGGGTTTGGAGACTCCAGGCAAAGCTGTGTGCCAGAGACAAAGACGCCTGGTCAAAGGCTGGGTGAGCTCATGGCCGGAGGCCAGGGAGATGGAAGTGATTGAGCACTTTTCTCCGAGGGCACACTGAAGAGTATGGCCCTGAGCTCTCGGGTCCACCGGCCCAGAGATTGGGAGGCCGCCATTTTCATTCCCATCCTCCAGAACTCTACAGAAAGCGTTCAGGAAACAAAACTCCCGAAGGCGAACACAAGCGGATTACTTAGCCTGGCCCCTGGTAAGGGCTGTACAATTCCGCCTGGGACAAAGACAGTTGAAAATCAATACAACAGGCCCCTCCCCCAGAAGATCAACAAGAAATCCAGCCAACACCAAGTTCACTTGCCAAGGAGAACAGCAGAATTCCAGAGGAGAAAGCAAAGCATGGAATCCATGGCTTTCTCCCCATGAATCTTTAGCCTTGCAAAGTTAATTAATTTTTTAAATTTTTTTCTACTGCTGCTAATTTTTTTAACTTTTACCCTTTCCTCTTTTAATTTTTTTAACTAGTTTATCTTAATACCTTTCATTTAAAAAAATCTTTTTTAAACCTTCATTATTATAGTCATATTTTATCCTTCATTGTATCTAACTTTATTTTTTGTATACACATAGGGTTTTTTCTTCTAAAAAATTCAGGGTACAACTTCTAATAGATCAAATACACCCTAAATCTAGCACCAGGCTTGATCTAGTCTCCAGCCCAAGCAAATTCTCTCCACTTTCTTTTTCTTTATTCTCCCAACCAACTTACCTTATTAGCTCCTTTGTTAGGAATTTTAAAAAATTTATTTTTCATCTTTATAGACATATTCCATCCCTTCATTGTGTTTATCCTTATATATGCTTTCCATTCTTTAAAATTTTGGGAGGTAGTTTCTTCTAAGAGACCAAAATACTCCCAAAATTAAGTGGGTGACCCTGTTCTAGTCACCAGTCTAATATATGCATTTTTTTCTTTTATAAATTTTTTATTTGTTTTCTTTTTTAAATTCTTTTTTCTGAACTTCTTTTTACCCCCTTTCTCCCCGCCATGATTGGGGGTCTCTTCTGATTTGGTTAAAGCACATTTTCCTGGGGTCTTTACCACCCTTTTAGTATTTCATTTGCTCCTTCATATATTCTTATCTGGACAAAATGACAAGGCAGAAAAACTCACCACAAAAAAAAGAACAATAGGCAGTACTGAAGGCTAGGGACCTAATCAATATGGACATTGGTAATATGTCAGATCTAGAGTTCAGAATGATGATTTTCAAGGTTATAGCCAGGCTCAAAAAAAGCATAGAAGATATTAGAGAATCCCCATCTGGAGAGATAAAAGCCCTTTCTGGAGAAAGGAAAGAACTAAAATCTAACCAAGTTGAAATAAAAAACCTATTAATGAGGTGCAATAAAAAATGGAGGCTCTTACTGCTAGGATAAATGAGGCAGAAGATAGAATTAGTGATATAGAAGACCAAATGACAGAGAATAAAGAAGCTGAGCAAAAGAGAGACAAACAACCACTGGACCACGAGGGGAGAATTTGAGAGATAAGTGATACCATAAGACAAAACAACATTAGAATAATTGAGATTCCAGAAGAAGAAGAAAGAGAGAGGGGAGCAGAAGGGATATTGGAGAGAATTATTGTAGAGAATTTCCCTAATATGGCAAAGGAAACAAGCATCAAAATCCAGGAGGTGCAGAGAATTCCCCTCAAAATCAGTAAGAATAGGTCCACACCCCATCATCTGATAGTAAAATTTACAAGTTTTAGCAACAAAGACACAATCCTGAAACCAGCTGGGGAAAAGAAGTCTGTAACATACAATGGTAAAAATATGAGATTGGCAGCAGACTTATCCACAGAGACCTGGCAGGCCAGCAAGAACTGGCATGATATATTCATAGCACTAAACGAGAAAAACATGCAGCCAAGAATACTATATCCAGCTAAGTTATCATTGAAAATAGAAGGAGAGATAAAAAGTTTCCAGGAAAAATAAAAACTGAAAGAATTTGCAAACACCAAACCAGCTCTACAGGAAATATTGAAAGGGGTCCTCTAATCAAAGAGAGACCCTAAAAGTACAAGATCAGAAAGAAACAGAGACAATATACAGTAACAATCACCTTACAGGCAATACAATGGCACTAAATTCATATCTCTCAATAGTTACCCTGAATGTAAATGGGCTAAATGCCCCAATCAAAAGACACAGGGTATCAGTATGGATAAAAAAAAAAAAAATCAATATGCTGCCTACAAGAAACTCATTTTAGACCAGAAGACACCTCCAGATTGAAAGTGAGAGGGTGGAAAACAATTTACCATGCTAATGGACATCAGAAGAAAGCTGGGGTGGCAATCCTTATATCAGATCAATTAGATTTTAAGCTAAAGACTATAATAAGAGATGAGGAAGGACACTGTATCATACTCAAAGAGTCTGTCCAACAAGGAGATCTAACAATTTTAAAAACCTATGCCCCTAAAATGGGAACAGCCAACTATATAAACCAATTAATAACAAAATCAAAGAAACACATCGACAATAATACAGTAATAGTAGGGGACTTTAATACTCCCCTCACTGAAATGGACAGATCATCCAAGCAAAAGATCAACAAGGAAATGAAGGCCTTAAATGACACACTAGACCAGACGGACATCACAGATCTATTCAGAACATTCCATCCTAAAGCAACAGAATACACATTCTGCTCTAGTGCACATGGAACATTCTCCAGAATAGATCACATCCTGAGTCATAAATCAGGTCTCAACTGGTATCAAAAAATTGGGATCATTCCCTGCATATTTTCAGACCACAATGCTCTGAAGCTAGAACTCAATCACAAGAGGAAATTTGGAAAGAACCCAAATACATAGAGACTAAACAGCATCCTTCTAAAGAATGAATGGGTCAACCAGGAAATTAAAGAAGAATTGAAAAAATTCATGGAAACAAATGATAATGAAAACACAACGGTTCAAAATCTGTGGGGCACAGCAAAGGCAGAGAGGAAAATATATAGCGGTACAAGCCTTTCTCAAGAAACAAGAAAGGTCTCAAATACACAACCTAACCCTACACCTAAGGAGCAGGAGAAAGAACAACAAAGAAAGCCTAAACCCAACAGGAGGAGAGAAATAATAAAGGTCAGAGCAGAAATCAATGAAATAGAAACTGAAAAAACAATAGAACAAAGTAATGAAACTAGGAGCTGGTTCTTTGAAAGAATTAATAAGATTGATAAACCCCTGGCCAGACTTATCAAAAAGAAAAGAGAAAGGACCAAAATAAATACCATCATGAATGAAAGAGGAGAGATCACAACCAACACCAAAGAAATACATTTATAAGAACATATTATGAGCAACTCTACACCAAAATATTTGACAATCTGGAAGAAATTGCATTCCTAGAGAAATGTAAACTGCCAAAACTGAACCAGGAAGAAACAGAAAACCTGAACAGACCCATAGCCAGTAAGGAGATTGAAACAGTCATCAAAAATCTCCAAACAAACAAAAGCCCAGGGCCAGATGGCTTCCCAGGGGAATTCTACCAAACATTTAAAGAAGAATTCATTTATATTCTCCTGAAACTGTTCCAAGAAATAGAAATGGGAGGAAAACTTCCAAATTCATTTTATGAGACCAGAATCACCTTGATCCCCAAACCAGACAAGGATCCCATCAAAAAAGAGAATTACAGACCAATATCCTTGATGAACACAGATGCAAAAACTCTCACCAAAATACTAGCCAATAGGATCCAACAGAACATTAAAAGGATTATTCACCACGACCAAGTGGGATTTATTCCAGGGCTGCAAGGTTGGTTCAACATCCGCAAATCAATTAATGTGACACAATACATTAATAAAAGAAAGAACAAGAACCATATGATACTCTCAATACATGCTGAAAAAGCATTTGACAAAGTACAGCATCCCTTCCTGATCAAAACTCTTCAAAGTGTAGGGATAGAGGGCACATACCTCAATATTATCAAAGCCATCTATGGAAAACCCACCACAAATATCATTCTCAATGGAGAAAAACTGAGAGCTTTTCCCTGAAGGTCAAGAACGGCATCCCTGAACGGCAGGGATGTCCATTATTCAACATAGTACTATTCAACATAGTACTAGAAGTCCTAGCCTCAGCAATCAGACAACAAAAAGAAATTAAAGGCATCCAAATCAGCAAAGAAAAATTCAAACTATCACTCTTTGCAGATGATATAATACTATATGTGGAAAAGCCAAAAGACTCCACTCCAAATCTGCTAGAACTTGTACAGGAATTCAGTAAAGTGTCAGGATATAAATCAATACACAGAAATCAGTTGCATTTCTATACTCAAACAACAAGACAGAAGAAAGAGAAATTAAGGAGTCAATCCCATTTACAATTGCACCCAAAACCTTAAGATACCTAGGAATAAACCTAACCAAAGCGGCAAAGAATCTATACTCAGAAAACTATAAGGTACTCATGAGAGAAATTGAGGAAGACACAAGGAAATGGAAAAATGTTCCGTGCTAATGGATTGGAAGAAAATACATTGTGAAAATGTCTATGCTACCTAAAGCAGTCTACACATTTAAGGCAATCCCTATCAAAATCCCAGCCATTTTTTTCAAACAAATGAAACAAATAATCCTAAAATTTACATGGAACCAGAAAAGACCTCAAATAGCCAAAGGAATATTGAAAAAGAAAGCCAAAGTTTGTAGCATCACAATTCTGGACTTCAAGCCCTATTACAAAGCTGTCATCATTAAGACAGTATGGTACTGGCACAAAAACAGACACATAGATCAATGGAACAGAATAAAGAGCCCAGAAATAGACCCTCAACTCTATGGTCAACTAATCTTCGACAAAGCAGGAAGGAATGTCCAATGGAAGAAAGATAGCCTCTTCAACAAATGGTGTTGGGAAAATTGGACAGCCACATGCAGAAAAATGAAATTGGACCATTTCCTTACACCACACATGAAAATAGACTCAAAATGGATGAAGGACCTCAACGTGAGAAAGGAATCCATCAAAATCCTTGAGGAGAACACAGGCAGCAACCTCTTTGACCTCGGCCACAGCAATTTCTTCCTAGGAACAACACCAAAGGCAAGGGAAGCAAGGGAAAAAATGAACTATTGGGACTTCATCAAGATCAAAAGCTTTTGCACAGCAAGGGAAACAGTTAACAAAACCAAAAGACAACTGGCAAAATAGGAGAAGATATTTGCAAACAACATATTAGATAAAGGGCTAGTATCCAAAATCTATAAAGAGCTTAGCAAACTCAACACTCAAAGAACAAATAATCCAATCAAGAAATGGGCAGAGGACATGAACAGACATCTCTGCAAAGGAGACATCCAGATGGCCAACAGACACATGAAAAAGTGCTCCACATCACTCAGCATCAGGGAAATACAAATCAAAACCACAATGAGATACCACCTCACACCAGTCAGAATGGCTAAAATTAACAAGTCAGGAATTGACAGATGCTGGCGAGGATGTGGAGAAAGGGGAACCCTCCAACACTGTTGGTGGGAATGCAAGCTGGTGCAACCACTCTGGAAAACAGCATGGAGGTTCCTCAAAAAAGTTGAAAATAGAGCTACCTTATGACCCAGCAATTGCACTACTGGGTATTTACCCTAAAGATACAAACGTAGTGATCTGAAGGGGCACGTGCACCCGAATGTTTATAGCAGAAATGTCCACAACAGCCAAACTATGGAAAGAACCTAGATGTCCATCAACAGATGAATGGATAAAGAAGAAGTGGTGTATATATATACAATGGAATACTATGCAGCCATCAAAAGAAATGAAATCTTGCGATTTGTGATGACGTGGATGGATCTAGAGGGTATTATGCTTAATGAAATAAGTCAATCAGAGAAAGACAACTATCATATGATTTCCCTGATATGAGGAAGTGGATATGAAATGGGGGAGGTGGGTAGGGGGGTAGGAAAAGAATAAATGAAACAAGATGGGATCAGGAGGGAGACAAACCAAAAGAGACTCCTAATGTCATAAAGCAAACTGAGGGGGGCTGGGGGAGGGGTGTATGGAGAGGGTGGTGGGGTTACGGATATTGGGGAGGGTATGCGTTATGGTGAGTGCTGTGAAGTGTGTAAACCTGGCGATTCACAGACCTGTACCCCTGGGGCTAATAACACATTATATGTTTATAAAAAAATAAAAAAATTAAAGAAAAAGAAAATCAGGAGAAACATATATCAGACATATACTAATCAAAAGAACTGAAGACAAACTATATTAACTCAAATAATCTTTAAGATAAAACTTACCTTTAGATAGAGATGATTACTAGATAGTGATAATTGTTCATCTGAAAGCTAAATAATAGTAAACTTTTATGCATCTCACCAAAACAGCCTAAAAATATATAAAGAAATAAAGAACCTGTAGAGATGTTTTTTAAATTTACCGCCAGAGTAGGAGATTTTCATATATCTCTATTTTTGCTAGGACAAACATATAAAAATTGGTAAAATACAGACAATGTGAATAAGACCAGTACCAAGCTTGAGATAATGGACCTATACAGAATTCTGTATCTAGTAATAATAAAATTAATATTCTCAAAAACATAGAACAGTTAGGCAAACTAACCAGGTCATAAAGCAGATCTCAAATTTCAGAAAATCAACTTCAAGTATACTGCATTTTCTGACCAAAATATGACTAATTTAGAAGTCACTATCAAGGGGCACCTGGGTGGCTCAGTCAGGTAAACATCTGCCTTCAGCTTAGGTCAGGATCCCAGGGTCCTGGAATTGAGCCCACATAGGGCTCATTTTCCCTGCTCAGCGGGGCGTCTGCTTTTCACTCTCCCTCTGCTCCTCCTCACTGCTCATGCCCTCTCTCTCTCTCTCTCTCTCTCTCAAATGAATAAATAAATACCTTAAAAAAGAAATCAATGTCAAAATATATTTTTTCAGAATCTCCATATATCTGATGTTTAGAAAATCTAATAAATAACTCATAGTTCAGAGAAGAAATCATGACAGAAATTTAAAATACTTAGACCTGAATTATGATGAATATACTATATAATAAAACTTGTTGGATATAGAGAAAATAGTTCTTCTGGGGAAAGTTACAGACTTAAATGTATACATTGGAAAATAAGAAAGAGGAAATTAATGACCTAAACATTCACTTCAATAGTTAATGAAAAAATAATGGAATGGACTCAAAGATAGTAGAAGAAAATAACTAATAGAAATAAGAAAGTTCAGCTAACTTAAAAAAAATGCTTCAATAGGGATAAGCAAAAAAATTCTCCTTTTGAACAAGCTAATAAATATACAGATCTCAAGCAAGAACATATAGAACAAAAAGAAAGAGAGAGAGAGTGTGTGTGTGTGTGTGCAAGTAAACCAGATTAGGAATAACAATGGAAATATAACTACAAATAAAACAGATAATGTAAGCAGCTCCTAAATTAATTCATGCTATCAAATTTAAATATACCAAGATATTGAAAAGATAATGAGAGAATTCAATGAAAAATGTTTGCCAATAAATATTAATTACTGGTCAAATTGATAATTTTTCAGAAAATAAAAGCCTCCCAGGAGACTCAGGAATAAATCAAAGCATGGACACCTCCCATCATTATTAAATAAATTAAATCCTTAATTTCAAACCTATCTATCTATCTATACATAATACATACACAAATTGGATCAGATGATTCTACAAATAAAACTTATAAAAAGTCAGGGTGCTGGGTGGCTCAGTGGGTTAAGTCTCTGCCTTTGGCTCAGGTCATGATCTCAGGGTCCTGGGATCGAGTTCATAATCTTACAAAAAGAACTGTACAATTTCTCTATGAATATGTATAAATTATTATAAAATATATTAATGAAACCCTATTAATTGAGGAGGTATACCATGATCATTGATTGGAAAACTCAATGACATCAAGATGTTAATTCTCCCCCAATTCTTTAAAAAAGATTTTCAAGTCAAAACCTGAACAAGATTTTGGGCACTTGCCCTTCCATATATCAAGACCTTTATGAAGCAGAGTTAATTAAGACAGTTAGTAACAAAATTAAAAGCCAAGAAACAGACACTCACATAAATGAAATTTTAATCTATGACAGAGGTAAGACAGCAGATAACTGGGAAAAGATTGAGGATTGAGAAAAGATTGAGACATTGGGTTATCCACTTAGAAAAGAAGAGATGAAATTTGATCCCTGTCCCCAGCAAATGAAAAGAAATAATAATTCCAGGTGAACTGAAGACTTAAATGTGAACAGCAAAAGTCTAAATGTTTAAAAAAATATAAGAGAATATTTTTAAAACATGGAGGTGGGTCAAGATTTCTGAATCACAACACTAAAAGCAACAAACATAATAAAATAGTTTTAACAGTCATTCTCTCTGCATCAACATGAAAAACTCTGCTCACCAAAATGCACCATAAGGAAAGTAAAAATCTAAGGCAAAAATAGGGGTACTATTTTAGAATGATCGTTACAGACAAAATATTAGTATTTTGAGTACCTAATGAATATGTAATATAAGAAAAACAATATGAAGTGTGAGCTAAACAGAAAAATAGACTTTTCAAAGGAGATAAAAAAAGGGTAAATAAATGTATGAAAAGATGTTTAACCTCATGTATATTCAGGGAAATTCAATTAGAAGACAATGAGATACAATTTTACTCTGCTTAAATTAGAAAAAATTAATAAATTTGATTACACAAAGTATTGGAGAGCACATGGGTCGATGGACCATCTTAAATACGCTCTGGAAGAACAAAAATTGGTATATCCATTTGAAAGACAAACTGATGTTATCTTTTAAATTTAAACATGGGAATGGGAATATCCCAAATACAAAGGAATGTTAAAGAATACAAAACAAAACAAAACAATCCAGCATGTACTAAGAGATGGAAGTATGGAAAAAATAAGACACCTTCAGATAATTCCAGAGAACAACTCAAACTTTCTATGGATGGAGCTCAAGTTGCATGCTCAATGCGGGAGAGAAACAGAAGTAATCAGCAACATTGTCAAAGAGGTAAGTCACAGTCTGCCATTTTTTCAGTGTTAAATGTTTGTGCTTTGTCCCACATATCAAAAATTTTCAAGCACTTTTAATCATAAAACCACTTGAAATCAAACTTTGGAAACGTAAAAAGAAATCACAATAGCAGAGTTGCTCTAAATGAATTTAGAGGACCTTGGTCCAGGTGGGCACAATCCCCCACTTTGCTCTCCTTGGAGGTTCCTGAGGACACAGCATTGTACTCCTCAAGCTTGGGCACAGGTTGAAAACAGTTCTTGTGGGCAATGGGATTTTGAGCTCTGTGGGATCATACTCTTAATTCACATCACACGGGCACAGAACATCCGTGTGGTTGGATGATGGCAGAAAGCCTAATGAGTGATTTGGAGAATACCTGCTCAATGTGCGGTAATGGGTGGGATTTCTGGAAAGATACCCAATTGTAGTATCAAAGGTAACCAATATTTTTCAAAGAAGCACCAAAGGTCTCCACATGCAAATATGTTTCCTATTACTCATTCAAATTGCTCAAAACACTCTGGAAGTACATTATAATTTTCGTAAGTAATTTACTTACATTGTTTTCTGGGCTGTCAGGAAAAATTGCTTATATCTTTTATTAATCCTAAGCAAAACATACTCTATACTACTTTCAGTCATCAGAAAGTTGGACAGTCAGATAGAAAACAAAAACAAAAATAGAGGGAAGAACAGTAAATTGCCTAAATTCATTCCCGGGTATCAGAGGAAGCACTTGACCTCTGTTCCGTAGCTCGGCATTCTCTAAAGTGTAAATGAAAATATCATCTCCTTACTGCCCTATGATTCAACCTGAAGTGTTCTATCATCATAACGCAGACAGAGCACACCTTTTATTGAGTATCAGTATTATTTTAAAATATTTTTATTTATTTATTTGACAGACAGAGATTACAAGTAGGCAGAGAGAGGAAGAAGCAGGCTCCCCGTTGAGCAGAGAGCCTGATGTGGGGCTCGATCCCAGGACTCTGGGATCATGACCTGAGCCGAAAGCAGAGGCTTTAGCCCACTGAGCCACCCAGGCCCCCTTATTTTAATATGAAAATATAATTAGTAATTTAAGCAATAATTTAAATTTCACATGAAAATAAACACAAAGAATACTTTGAGCCTTATAGGAAACTATCACACTGATCTGGACAGACATCTTGGCCCTTGGACCTCTGGGAAATTTTCCTTTCTGGCTTCAGTTTCTCTATCCGTAAAGTGGGGAGAACTCCTACTTGTCAGACATTGAGTACAGAGGATATGCTCAATGAACGGTAGCTACAGTATAATATAGATTACAAAACCTTATAAATGAATGAACGGGAAAATGAATAAATGAATTCAATGGGAAAATCTTCCTAATAAGAAACCTCCAAAAGAGGGGCACCTGGGTGGCTCAGTGGTTAAGCCTCTGCCTTTGGCTCAGGTCATGGTCTCAGGGTCCTGGGATTGAGCCCCGCATCAGGCTCTCTGTTCAGCAGGGAGCCTGCTTCTCCGTTTGTCTCTCTCTCTGCCTGCCTTTCTGCCTACTTGTGATCTCTGTCTGTCAAGCAAATAAATAAAATCTTAAAAAAAAAAAAAAGAAACCTCCAAAAGAAAAATGAAAAAGTCATTTGGACCACATTTCTTTTGACACTATTGACATTTGGAGCTGGATAATTCTAGGTTGTGAGGAAACTGTCCTGTCCATGGCATGATGCTCAGCACTATCCTTGACCTCTACCCATTAGGTGCTCGTAGCTCCCCACCTACCCAAGTTGTGACAAAAAAAAATGTCTCTAGACATTGCAGATATTGCCAAGTGGCTACTGAGGGACAAGGCATCTTAGATAAGATACAAAAAGCAGCAACTGCAAAAAGAAAACATAACACATTGGGCTTTATCAAAATCTAAAATGTCTGCTCTGAAAAACTTTTGTTTAGAAATAAAAATACAGGGGCACCTGGGTGGCTTAGTCAGTTAAGGGTCTGCCTTCGGCTCAGGTCATGGTCCCAGAGTCCTGAATCAAGCCCCCATCGGGCTCCCTGCTCAGGGGGAGTCTGCTTCTCCCTCTCCCCCTCTCTTGCTTGTGCACTTGTCTCTCTCTCTGTCTTTGCCTCTCTCAAATAAATAAATTTTTTTAAATGCAAGCTAGAAATTGATAAAAATTCCTCTCAACATAGATATAGATATAGATATCCATTAAGGGCTAGGATACTTATATGTTTTAAAACTACAGTAAAATAATTCTTTTTTAAAAAATGAATTTTGGGATACCTAGATGGTGCAATCAGTTAAGCATCCAACTCTTGGTTTTGGCTCAGGTTGTGATCTCAGGGTTGTGAGATGGAGCCCCACATTGGGATCTGCGATGAATGGTGGAGTCTGCTTAAGTTTCTCTCTCCCTCTTCCTTCCCTCCCTCTCTCTAAAATAAATAAATAAGTCTTAAAAATAAATAAATAAATAAATAAATAATGAATTTTAAGAACTAGGTAAAAGACTTTAACAAATACTTGAAAAAGGCAGACATACAAATGGTCGATAAGTATATTAAAAGATGTCCAACATCATTATTCATCAAGGAAATGCAACATAAAACTACAATGAGGGGGGGCTTGGGTGGCTCAGTCAGTTAAGCACCGGACTCTTGATTTCAGCTCATGAGCTCAGGGTTGTGGGATTGAGCCCTGGGGCTCAGCACTGAGCAGGAAGTTGGCTTGAGATTCTCTCCTTTTCCCTCTGCGTCCCCCACTCATGCATGCACACACACACACACACACATACACACTCTCTCTCTCCCTCTCCCTCTCTCTCAAATAGTAAATACATAATTTTTTTAAAGCCACAGTGAAGGACCACTACATACTTATTAGAATGGCCGAAGGTAGACCCAAACATACCAAGTGCTGGTGAGGATATGGGGCAGCTAGACTCTCATACACTGCTATTAGATGTGTAAAATGGGTCAATCTTCTGGAAAGCCAGCAGTTTCCTACAAAGATATATACCTACCCTATGACTTAACAATTCCACTCCTAGGTATTTACCCAAAATAAATGAAAGCATATGTCTCTACAAAGACTTGCAGAAGAATGTTCATAGCAGTTTATTCACAGAAGCTCAGAACTTCGAACAACCCAAATATTTAAGAGATGAATGGATGAACAAGGTCTATCTGCCAATGGTACACTCCTCCAAGTTTATCTCCCAATGGAATATTTCTCAATATTCCTCAAGGGAAAAAGGATGAGGGAAAGGAAAGGGAAGGGAAAGGACGGGAAGGGAAAGGACAGGAAGGGAAGGGAAGGAGGGAAGAAAGGAGGGAGAGAGGAAGGAAGAGAGAGAGGAAGGAGGGAAGGAAAGTAGCTTGGTTCATCTTGTAGACATTATGCTGAGGGGAAGAAGGAAGTCATAAAAGGGAACACACTGTATGATTCTATTTATATGAAGCTCTAGAACAAGAGAAACATAAACTATAATGACAAAATTAAAATAACAAATGCCTCTGAGGCACTAGGGAGCTTTCTGGTCTCAGAGAGTGTTCTATGCCTTGTTAGGGTTGGTGGTAACCGAGGCACACACGTGTCAAAACTGACTGAAATGCACATCTGTGTGTTTTATTATAAAAAACGAGGAGTGAGGAGGTAATCAGGCTATGAATCAGAATTAATAACACATATAGAAAATATCAGTGTAGGGAACTGGACAACATTAAGTAGACATCTATTCAAGCCATTTCAGTGGATTTTGAGAAAACACTTTATTCAGAAAAAAGGATGGGGAGCTGCCAGGCATGACAAACAAACAATTGGCAAATAGGGAAAAAGACAAATTGAAAAACTGGAAGGCCAGAGGAAATAATGCAGAAAATAGCACATACAAGATATCGCAAAAGAAAAAAGAACAGAGAAAATCAAAGAAAAGCATTACTTAGAGATATAATAAAGACATTTTTCCTGAATTGAAGAAAGTCACAGGTCCTTATATCCAAAGGCCTTCTAGGAGCAAGGCAGGATTATTCTCTAAGGCCCATCTCCTGACATATCCTGACAAATTTCTGGATTCCAAGGATAAAGATAAAATCATGAATATGTATAGAAAAAAGTGCTAGAACTGTGGGTTGCCAGAATTGGATTTTAGAAACCAATATAAAAAATCTTGAAATGCTTGCCAAATTTTATTTGCATACATAAAATACTTAGAATATCTCCTCTACAATCACCCTCACCTAATATCATGAGAAGAAAACAGGAAGAATATGCCAAAATTACAGGCAGGCCATTCCTCAAAAATGACAGTACATACATATATTCACACTAATATACACATTGTCCTTAATGCCTCAATTCTTTACTGGTAAGTCAAAAAATTTTTCTCACAAGGATCTTCCAACTAACACTAAGGAATGCAGTAAGATTTTTAGAAATATTTTGCAAAACGAACTACTTTCCTGGAATTCTATTCTTATATAAATCACAATTTTTCACTTTTTTAATGCAAGGATTGAGATTTCTATGGTCTTTCTATTAAAAAAATCACTAAGGCAGATGGGAATCAACATAATTGTAATAGAATGAAAGGAATTTGTACTATACATGAAATATTTGGGGAATAAAATCAAGAAAATAAATATTAAGTGTAAGAAATTACTAATAATGTATTTTTGAAGCTTAGATCAATTATGAAGAAGGTATTTTTGAAAGAAAAAATAAACTTCTTTTTAATAAATTCCAGAGCTAAAATTTCATATAATTTTTTTTTTTTTTTTTTTTTAGAGAAGGAGTGAGAGAGCAAGAGAAAGCAAGCAAGCTATCAAGGTTGTGGGGGGTGGGGAAGGACAGAAGGTGAGGGAGAGAGAGAATTCTAAGCAGGCTTCAGGCTCAGTGTAGAGCCAGATGCTGTGCTCAGACTCATGACTCAGCAATCATGACCTTAGCCAAAATTAAGTTCATCACTTAACCAACTGAGCCAACCAGGTGCCCCCCAAATTCCAAGATGGCATAACTGGGATGGAGTGAATTAATATTAAAATTCTTAACTTTATCCTGGGATTATGGAGAGAGGCTACAAATACAAGCTTAGATCTTGTTGTTAAAAAAAAAAGTTGGTCAAGTACATTTCTTACAAATATTCCTCACTAGTAGAAGATAAATGAGATGTAGAAGTAAATCAGTAAGAAAAAAATTGATCACTTCCAGGGAAGGAAGAAAGGGAAGAAGGGAGGGAGGGAGAGAGAGAGAGAAAGCCACAAAACATAGAAGGTATCAGGTAAGAATAAGACCAAGACCAAACAAATCAATTAACATAACACACGGAATGAACTAAATTTCTGTATATAAGACAATGTCTAAAATTAGAGAAGAAAGGCAAACCTCAGTTCAGAGGCTGTTTAAGAGAGCATTTTAATAAAATTAGGTTGAAAATAGCTGAAGATATGGAAAGCAAATGGAAACAAAAGGAAAGCAAGTGGTAATATTACTATTAAAGTAAAGCTAAAGCAAAATGCACTAAATGGAATATTTCATATTTGTAAAAGGTACACTCTGCCAAACAGATATGTCAAGAAACTTTTTACACTGAAAAAAAAAAACTAATCACAAAATATATTAGATGAAGAACTTTTAGAAATACAATGAAAAATTAGCAGAAACTGCAGTCTTAAGGGAAGTAACATGGCTTTTTCAAAATGTGACAGATCAAGTAGACAAAAGATGCAGAGTACTTGAATAACAAAATTATGAGTTTGATTTACCGAGGAGAAAGAGTAAAAGAGAAACTTAATATGTTACAGATGCAAAATACATATTCTTTTCAAATTTCCAGGGAACAGTAATGAAAAGGAATCATGAATAAGACTATACAGACCATCTCAACAAACTCCTGAGCAGATACACCAGTTAGCCCACACTTGGTCCTGACTGCCATAATTGTGGAAATTAACACTTCTGCATAGGCTTTGGAAATGAAAGAAATCACATCAATGGTAGGTAGACTGAGAAAATAACATGGGTGATACCTGATTTTTATGTAACAATATCCTGACTACATATTTGAGTATTGGGATTAATATCATTTTCCCCTTTTTCTTACCATTCTGAATATTTCATCTCATTGCCTGATAAAAAAATTTTATTATATAATCAGGGCCTGAATAAGGCAGTCCCCTCTGATCCTTGTCAACATTTTTCAAAATGGAGGCACTGGCTTCCAGAGTAAGGATGGGACCCCAGAGTGGGGGCCAACTTTCTTTTGGGGCTGAGAGGGCACACCCAACCTGTTCAACTACTCCTAGTTCCACACAACCTAGGGTGAGGTCTGACATAGTTAAGCAGCAAAGGAAAGCCATGAAAACAACATGTAATGCTTATCCTATGCTTTATTCATAAATACAAATGGACAATCAACTATTGCCAGATACTTGAGAAAAATCATAGCAAAAAATAAACCAAAAGAATCCAAATGAACAGTAATATCCACTATTGCTAGAGGAAAAAGAAACAATTCAAGGAAGAGCAAGGAATCTTAAAATAATTTTAGTTGGTTTTATGAGGGAGATATGATAAATTATTTTATTCATAAAACAAGAACACTTTGCAATGGTAAGAAGAACAAGGTTTATCAAAATTCATAATGTAATTCTTGACATTTGAAAGTTTGATAGAATACTAAATGAAAAAGTCAAGGAAACTTCCCAGAATCTAGGGAAAAAATGACAAATAATCAGAAAATTTGAAGAATTTCAGCACACTCAATCCAGGAGGACCCACATCTATCTACTAGTAGTTCCAGAAAGAGGTAGGGAAGCAAAGGGATGTGAGTAATTTACCAAAGGAATAAAAAGACTGAAATTATCCAAAGATGAAATGAACCAACAAAAATAATATATCTTCATTTTGGAAGATTCTATATGGTGCTGAGCAGAAAGAATGGGGGGGGGGAATCTGAACACATTATTATAAAATTTCAAGAACATCAGGATTCTAAAGAAGATCCTAAAAGCTCCCAAAGAGATTAAATATATCTTCAAACAAAGAAGGACCAAATTGGTTTTGGACATTTCTTAAGTAGTGCTGTATGCCCAAAACAGTGGAGCAATGCCTTCATAAGTTCTGAGTGAAAACGATTTTGAGTCTAAATTCTAGCTGTCCATAAAGAGTACTGACAAAATAAAGTCATTTTCAGATATGCAGGGACTCCCAAAATTTACCATCTACAGATTTGTTCTTAAAGAATTACTTATAAAGAGATGGCTGGGTGGCTCTCTCTGTTAAGCATCTGTCTTTACTCAGGTCATGATCCCAGCGTCCTGGGATCAAGTCCCGCATCAGGCTCCTTGTTCTGCCTGCCACTCTCCCTGCTTGTGCTCGCTCACTCTCGCTCTCTCTCTGACAAATAAATAAACAAAATCTTTTTTAAAAAAAAGGATTACTTGAAAAGGTACTCCAAGAATAAAAACAACAAAAAATGGAATTCAAGAGTGAGGAAAATATGAGATTTAAGAAACCCTGGACCAAACAAGGCAGCAAAATGAAAGGAAATTCCAGAAGATAGCCATGCAGGGGATCTGGAAAGCCAAGCTACAATAGAACTTGGAGCCAGGGAACTCTGAAAAGGGTGTTTCCAAAAGCAAATGAATTCTAAGGAATGAATTTCTTGGCAGAGGAAGTGAATCTTCTTCATGAAAAGGCAAAAGCTTATTAAAATATTCGAGTAAAAATATCCTGCTTCATTTCCCTCCCTACTTCCAACTTTCTATTTCTACTTTTAATGACCCTGCTTTGAAGACATAAGATTCTATGTCTTAAAATACACTCTTTTTTGTTGTTTTTTTAAAATTATTTATTTATTAGAGAGAGAGAGAGAGCACAAGCACAAGCAGGGGGAACAGCAGGGAGAGGGAGAAGCAGACTCCCCACTGAGCAGGGAGCCTGATGTGTGGCTTGATTCCAGGACCCTGGGATCATGACCTGAGCTGGAAGCAGATGCTTAACCAACTAAGCCATCAAGGTGCCCCTTTTTTGTTGTTTTGTAACAACAACAACAAAAAAACCCCAAAAAACAAAAAACCCACTTAATTTGGTTTTATAGTGACTATTTCAAATACTGGAATTTTTTCCTCATTTTTTAGACTCAATTTATGGATAAATATAAAAAACTTAATTATATGGGCTCACAATACCCTATATGATTCCACTGGAGCAAGATACAAGTCAGAACTCAGAATCTGAGAGATTTTATAAGCATAATACAATGCTTAGGATATATATTAAGTCACAGTCCAGCACATTCTGGAACATCACACTAATTAACATTTCTACAGAAAAAAATATGTAAGTGATTTGAATGATCTGAACATACCAGTTCAGGTGAGGTTTTGTGACCACATAAGTTCAGGTCATTGCCTCAAGCATGGTTACTCCTGCCAATTGAGACAGAAATCGAATGAGCAGTCAGAACCATTGCATATTTCCTACTGCAGGAGAAAGTAAAGGGAGAAAGAAAGGAAAATACTGCTGAGCCACAGAGACAGAGACATAGCCCGGATAGAATTATTTGAACCTCAGAGTTTGCCTCTGTCTGAAGACAATCCTATCCCTGGATTCATCAGTTAGGTGAGCCAGGAATTAGCCCCTCTATTGCATAACAGCTTATTTTGGGTTTCTGCCATTTGCAACAGAAGAGGTCAGACCAATGCCCAATATAGCACCATCAGAGTCAAGGGATGTGTGGCAGATGAGGTCCTCTGGTAAGAAGACAGAGACTTTACTCCTCATACCATGATTTCTAGGACTGTGCTGAGCTCATAGTAGGGACTCAATAAATATTTGTTGGTTGGATGAGTTAAGGCAAATATCATTACATTGTAATTATGTGTTGACCTTTTTTTTTTTT